>JAVDBV010048272.1:0-37648 GCA_032619315.1 Piper longum | reverse complement strand
CTTGGAGGGAAAACAATGGCGATTCCCTCAGGCGTCGACGACTACCTCCGCGAATCCATCCAGCATTTGGTCGGCCTCCCCGTGTCGGAAAAGGCGATGCAGTTGAGGCTCCTGTCCCTCGACGAGTCGAACGACCGGCTCCGGGAGCAGGTCCTGCAGTTGCAGGGCCAGTTGAGGGAGAAGGACGAGAAAATCCGCCTCTCCATGGTCGGTTACACCCGCCTTTCTCCTCCTCCTACTTCTTCTCCTTCTTCGTTTGGATGGAAAGATTCGATCTTGATGGTTGTTGTTGTTTTTATTTTTTGTTGTAGGCGGAGGCGGCGATCGGGGCGCAGGCGGTGAGGAAGCAGATCGGCGAGTACCAGAGGTATGTGGAAGAGAACGAGATGTTGAGGTCGAGATACGATGAGCTGGTGGACAAATGCGAGAAGTTGGACGAGGAGTGTGGCCTGTATGATCGGGACAGGGAGGCGTTGATGGAGTTCGGGAACGAGGCGGAGGAGCGGGCACGGGAGGCCGAGGCAAGGGCCGCCATGGCCGAGGAGAAGGCCGGAAAATTGGTGGAGGAGTTGGAATCTTGCAAGAGAGAGTGTGAGAGTCTCAAGGTGAGGGGAAATTTTGTTCTCTTGGTGTTTGGTTTTTCAGATCTCATGTTGTATTTGGCTTTTTTTTTTTTTTTTGCATCAAGCAGGAGCGGGAAGCCAAAGCTAGTCAAGAAGTGTGCTCACTCCGTAAAAAGAATGAGGAATTGAATCGTAAAAGGTGCAAATGTTTCGATAAAGTTGATGTCTTGATGTGAGATTGGACATCAAATTGTTTGATAAATGAGTTCTATCTTATTGTTCTTTGTTTAGGAGGAGATATGGATCAAAAAGTGAACCAACTGGGTCTGGGTGTAGTCGATGCGCTGTTTTGGCCAAGGAGAATAAGGATTTGCAGTCCAGATTGGATTCTACTACTATTCGTGTAAGTATAATCTTGGGTTCTTTAGTTACTAGGAACAATGCTCATGTTGAAAACAAACCGTCAGAGTGTTCCATACAACCTGTTCCAAGCATTTGGTTGTGATCAAAGTTTGCGTCTTTCACTACTTTAGAAAACGTCTGTGAAATGTGCCCCCTGGCTTATAAATTGCACTAAGGAAGTTTCATAAGACGTGATAAATATTTCATAGGGAGTTTCTGTGTTTCAGCTGTATGACAAGATACACTCGACAATGCATTTTTTAGTTTATTTGTGCATATAAGTTTGCCTCTTTCACTAGTAAAGTTTGTTTTACTCTTCAGTTATATATTTTCCCTTCATTCATGTTGATATCAAGTAATGTAGCTTAAAAAACACAATTTGGTTGTGGATTACCATTGTGTCTACAAGTTTTTGTGCGGATTGGATAATAATAGGCAAACTAATTTTCCTAAAGGCGTCTTATATATTTTGGTTGGTCGTTGTTGTATAATTGGTTATCTTTAAGAAGCAAGAAGCAACAAGATAGTTTTTTTTCCATTATTTTTCCTTCCTGATCTCGTAAGGATATATATACTCCATTATTATTTTCCTTATTTGAAAAATTATAATAAAAATTGCCGGTTAAAATAATGCCCTGGTGTCCCTGCGTGCTAGTCTAACTGTGGAAGGTCTGTATTGTTTCAGCCTAAGGATTACGAACCTCTGGTTGCTGAAGTAAAGATGCTTCAGGAAGATAAAGAGAACTTGAGATTGAATCTCAAACGAGCTGAAGAGGAGGTAGAATATCATTGGCTTTTGGGTTCCTTTTTTCTTTTTTTTTTGTCTTGAGTTTTAAATTAGCTTGTTTCATTGCACACTTAGGTGGCATTGCTCTCCGAGGAGAACCGTCTTCTATACGAAGAGAACAAGTCTATCATGAGACGATACAAAGAAAAGAAGCGCCAATCCTGTAGTGGCACCCAAAGCCAAAGCATTTCTACCAAGGTACCAAAAGGATTGTTGATTACACGTTCTGTTGTGCACCATCATTTGATCACATTTTAAACGTCATAAATGTTTTACATAACACTCGATGCAGAGTAAGCGCGAACGTAGATCGAAGGCCGGCATTCATGATGCAAAAGTATTGGACCTCAACGATTCAGAATCGCCAAGACAGCCGCTGCAACCCATACAGCATAATTCTCCTGTCTAGAACGAGTAAGAAATGAGAACGGTGCTTGAAGCAATTGACTTCTCTTTAATGCTTCGTGGGCTCTCTTTTATGCAAAGAATTGACGGGGGAAATATATCATGAAGGATGTGAAGAAAAACCATGTTCATGTTTTTGTCTTAGGAGTTACATTTTGAATTTGCTTCCATTATTTTTGTGTAAAGAACTAACTTCTCAATAGACTTTTAATAGCAACAGAATGGCTTTTTCTTCTTTTTTTTGGTTTAATTTTGTCGTCCTAAATAGGAAGTTTGGGATTATATCTATTAGCGTTACAAAGCTGTGAGACGAAGGCTCCGTCTCAAATATTTACCATGCATTGTTATCAAACCTGTTACCATTTATCAAAGCAAATTGAATAGGAAGTTTCGGATTGTATCTATTAGGGTATAAAGCATTTATCCTTGCCATTTATCAATTTCTTTACTATTTATTATTTATTATCAAACCTTTTACTATTTGCCAAACTATCCACTACTGCACAGTTTTAGCCTGTAGTAAACGGTTTCTAGCTAATAAATTTGATTTGAGTTAAACAACTCTTCGACAACACAAAACCGTCATGAATATCACACATTTGATAATCTATATATGAGAAAAGATTAACTCAATCATTTCATTTACTTCAATTTAAAATGGTCAACAAAACCGCAGTTGGCTTGTGTGATTGTCAATTATGAAGTGGCCGACTAGACCAGTCCTCTACTGCAACTTATGTAGTTACTAGCAACAGGGAAGTCGAAGTATTACATACGTTATATAACATGTCTACAGAACTCTCGAAAAGAAAATTGTAAGGGGGCATGGCATAGCAGACTACACAAAAATCTCGAGAACATAGTGAATATAAAGGTCATTTGGCTTTTAGAAATAAGATCAAGAGGTCGCAAACTCATATCAGACTAGACAAATCTCCACAGAATAATAGGAAGTAGAACATTTTACAATCATTTTTTGCTTCAAAATAAAATCAAAAGGTTGCAAACTCATATCTGATCATCGTATTATACAGGGAACACACAATATTAGGTTAATCATATAGCTTTCCAAATTCTTCTACCAACTTGAAGATATAATTAAGTTCTATGAAAGAAGTAAACCTTGATACAAGGAAGTATGGCAAACGTTCTGTTAATTTCCAACCCTGTGAAATAATAATGCAATTTACTTATGCAAAAATAACACCAGATAGAAGACTCCAATAATCTTGTTTATCACGTGGAGATGTTAAGGCAAGCAGTGGAAAGAAGAGACAGTATTGATAGCATAATTAAAGATCAGTGCCCAAGTATTTTAACCTTGAAAGTATGCAACAAGAAGGTTTATGAATTGAACCTTGAAGGTTTCAAGTAAAAACTAGCATTCATGACAACTCGGATGATAGCTACAAATCTCATGTGCATCAGAAAGTCTTGATAACAATTGAACCCAGTTCATTAACCAAACAGAATAAATCAACACCTTCAATCAGTCAATTTTATGACAATACATCCAATACACATTCTACATGGCTATAATGCAAAAACAAATAATTGGTCGACTGCTTGCCATTTCCTAAGAAATGTTCCCCTACCAATGTTATGTTCCCCTACTATATGTTCACAAACATTTGTGTAACCAGATCCAAGGGACTTGGTGGAATACAATTCGAGAATTATTTTAGCAAAAAAAAATAATGTCTTCTAAAAGCATGCATGTATAGTTCACACATGTGAAGAATGAACCTACCTCTTCAAGAAATAATTATTGCTGAAAATTTATGCAGCAGCAGATTGTTTATCAAAGTGATGGTCATCTAAATTCAATGCTCGCAACAACTTTGGCCAGGATTCTGGAATTCCTCCAGGTAAATCAAATTCCATCAACTTCCCTCGGCTGCGATAGAAGTCCTCCACAGGTCGGCTCTGAAAGCATATTCCATCACATGCTTTAGAAAGAAATTATTTTTGACACATCACAATATATGTGTAGCAAAGCACACAAAGTATTAATACGTTGAGAAATTTTTCTTTATTGTGCATTCTTGGAGAGCTAATGACAGAGGGAGGTGGGGGGAAGGAATGATGAGTACCTTTTCATTGTAAATCCGAAGTCTTTCTTTTACAACTTCTTCTGTATCATCAGCACGTGTTATCAACTTGGAGGCACAATGAGGAGGGGGCAGAAGTGGATCCATGTAAATTCCAGGTTGTCCATTTTCAGCCTTAATATCGATTGAAGCAATATTAAAGTTTCCTCCACACTCACTGCAAATACGCCTACCAAGGCATTTTGTTAGAAGTACATCTTCCCTAAGCTTCAAGTTAACGACCAAATCAATATCTGTAACTCCTTCTAATATTTCCTGTAAACAAAAAATGTCAATACATCAACCAAAGTCTAGTTGAAACTGTTCTAACCCATACAAATGGTTTTTTTCCTGTCTAATAAACAGTTAAATCATCACTGCAATTACTATAATTTTTGTTAAGGATAATTAAATATCTATTGCCGAATTACCCACTAATAAACCGAGATGCTAAATTCTATTATATATGAATTTGTATAAAAATACGGTGCCATAAACAGCGTTCCTACCTACCTTAGCAAAATGCATGACAGATACAATTATATGAGAAAGGTCAAGAAGACAACAAGTTCCTTGCAAATGGATAAGCCTAGTCTTCACTCTAATGACTACTCACAGCTTGTCTCACAGTTCGTGGGAAACCGTCAAGGATAAATCCCACTTCCCCTTTAGCTGCACCATCTTCAAGGCGTTTGGATAACAGGTTTATTATAATCTCATCCGACACCAATTTCCCTTGATTCACTATATCTTTAAGCTGGAAAAAGAAAAAACCACAAAAAAAGTTACAAGCAGAGACACAGACACCATAGAAAAGCACAACCACCCAATATAGAGATCCATAAACCATCTCATAGTATGGAAGAAATACACAATTTAAGCGCTGAATTTTTCTATAAGAGAAATATCCAATATTACTGCATGTTACTATAGCTCAGCATACTTAAATTTTTCCATAAGAAACTCCAAAACTTAACTGGTGAATACCTTCAGGTGATCTTACACCCTCTTAAACCTACATATCAAGCACATACTCCATTTTGTACTTCAACAAATTCTCCCAGAGACTAGCAATGGCACAATTCATTTTCCTCCAATTCACAACAAAACGTAGTCACATACAGATCAAGCACTCTCATTTCCGGCTAGAGAAATAAAAAATAACAAACAAGATATTTTCCCGTAAATCAATTAGTCAGTTGAGCAATAATAATAAATGAAACTATAATTGCATTAAATGGCTGGAAGCAATCACTGAGAAAACTTAGGTCAAGAATTTCACAGCCTTCAATACAAAATTTTCCTTGCCAAAATATAAATGTTAAAAAGCTTGTGGAGAGATTGAGGAAGATATCCTTGAATTCAGTAAGCGAAATTGAATCACATCTTTGAGTTTCAACAATTAAATTATTCTGAAGAATAATAAAATTGCACTTGCATACATCTAAATATCAGATCAAACAACTTCCACTCCCCCAAACCTAGAAAATCTATAAGGAGATCTGTTCCAATTTTTTACAATCAATTTTCCTCCAGACCCATAACAAAATATATATTTTTTTAAAGACACTGTAAATTCCCCTCTATATGCATAATAACGCATCAAGAATAGAACTTTCTCTTAATTGAATCATCGCAATCAATAAACCTAACAATTAGCATATGAATCTCAGATGCTAGCCGATCAAACACACCCAATCCCCCAAGCAACAGATAACACATTACACAAGATCGAATCACCTCAACCAACGAAACTAAAGCGGAGAAATAAAAAAAAAAAAAAAAAACACAAGAATTTATCGGGGACCTGATCGGCAAGAGGGCCGGAGCGGGCGAGCTCCTCGCGGACGAGGTCGCCAGTGGCGATGTGGGGGACGGCGAGGAGGCTGGAGAGGCGGCCGGCGTAGGTGCCCTTCCCCACGCCGGGGCACCCGAGGAACACCCACTGCACGCCACTCTCCGGCTCCCGGCCGGAGACCCGGACGCCGGCCGCCGGTGACGGCGGGAACCGCAGCTCCCGTGCCGACCCCAGTCCGGAGAAGCTCCGGGAGGCGGCCAGCTGCCCGGGGAGGGATCGTAGCTTTGCGAGGCGGTGGACGGCCGCCATCGGAGAGTCTCGTCGTCGGAGGCGGAGGCGGCGGCGGCGGAGAACGGTATTACCGGGAGGGTTTTGTCGGATCCAAGAAGTTTTAAGAATTATTCCTGAATTGGGAACTTGCAAATAGGTCTCAATTTTGTTAAATTTCACAATATTGCCACTTCTCAGGAATATATTTTTTCCTTTTTTTATTTCTCTTTATTCAAAAAAAATATATCATGGTATATGGTGGTGCATAGTTTTTGCTAGTCAAATTTGAGGATATTCGCAAATTTGGTCTCTTTTTTTATTTTTTATTTTTTTTCTTGTTTTGATTTAGTTAGACTTGGCATGAAAAAAATGTAAAATATATACAACTTTATATATAATTTACGTGAATCTTACTAAAAAATGGTTACTAAAAAATAATTTTTTAATTAAATATCGATGTTTTTGTCATAAATTACCATTTATATATTTTATAGACTTTTATGTTTGCTTCATATTAATTAAGCCTTAGCCTTAGAATCTTGAAGGTCCTTTTTGTACCCCATCAAAAAGCAATGTATTATGAACAAGCATCATGCATGTTTGACAATTTCAAACTTTATTTTTATGTTGATGTACCAAATTTTATTGTTCCATTAGTTAACAAACTTCTTCACAAATCTTATTGTGCAACTAAAATATTTTAAAAAAGAATTTAACATGGTTTGGCTTCTTTAATTTAAGAGTTAGTAAACATATATGAGTTTTAAGTGAGTAAAGAAAAACCTAATTTGTTCGTGAGCTAGATATGGTTACATTTTTATTAATAGGTAGAGGTACAACTCTAAAATCAAATAAGGGAATAAAATAATAACGCTAAGAAAACTAAGTAACGATTGTTTTTTTTCAAAAAAATATAGAAATTAATTTTATATAAATATTTGATATATTGTAACAACTATTTTAGTGTGCACAATAGGGTTACACTCAAAGACACCAATAAATAATTTAAGATGGAAGATTGGCCTCGTGTCAAACTTACTCATAAAATCTACTTTAATATATATATATATATATATATATATATACTAAAATATTTTTAGTTAATAAAATTACACCGTCTGTGAGTGAATGAAATGGCAAAATAACTTTCTTTTTTTTTAAAAAAAACTCTATTCTTTCATGATCAGAGCACTTCAAATGATGATTTTCATTTCAAATATATTGAGATGGTTTTTTTAGTAAATTAGGGTGTGGCTATTATGAGGATGGACTTTGTCAAGGTGTTCTTGTGAATATTAAAAAAAATTAATATAATCAAAAGTGTAAAAGCATGAAGTACAAGGGAAACGTGGACTTGCTCTCCATCACGCAAGAAGGTGCCGACACCAACATGGGCCAAGATAATCTATGGGGCCCATGTTAAATGCACGTGACTATATTTTTTTTTTGTTTAAATTTAATTTCGATCACAAACCCGTTAATGAATTGAACAAAGATTTTTGTGTACTTTTAATTCAACCAAAATATATAGCAAAACTCACTCACAATCGATTTAAAATTAGACAAAAAAATATTATTATGAGAGCAGGTTAAGATTAAAAGAACTGACTATAGTTTCAATAACAAACACTTCCGGTGTCTTTGACTCGGTGGAACGAGTTTCTCTTGTAATAATTAAACATTGAAATATCTCACCCCAGAAATCAAACACTTTAATGCTCAGAATTACATTTGATTTGATAAATACAAGATTGCTTGCATAATCAAACGCAATACCTTATCACAATAAACTCAAGTACTAGAATTGTCGCTTGTGCTGTTTCTAGCACTTATTGATCCTTATGGTACTTCCATCCATCTGATTATTCATTTATACTTAGACATTGATATAGCTATACATACATATATATATATATATATACATATATATATATATATGTATATCTATATCTTTTATGAAAGTATATATATATTGATCTAAGAACTGCTTGAATCCTCAATTGAAAACCTTGCAATCTCGTCTAATCTCTCCAGCTGAACCAGTGAGGAGATCCAGGTCTCCCATCTTCACCATGGCTGCACCAAAGTCTTCGTTAAAGTTCCCGCCATTTTTGCTGTACTCAATCACAATGCTGTCCGTGGAGCCACCATTGAAGAGAACCTGGTCTGAGGTTAGGAGGCCCTTCCTATTCAGCAAGTTCTTGAAGTAGAAGTTGTCGAAGGTGTTCGGCGTCACCAGGTCGAGCGGCGCCAAGCTCGAATTCCCCCCAACCCGAGGGCATTGCATCTGCCTTTTGCTTGCAAATCCGGGGTCGAGGTTGCTGGCATTGCTGTATATTCTGTCCCTGAACGTTACGCACCGTGCGAGCCCGATTGTATGTGATCCTAGATGCCAGATACAACGTATATATATGAGAGTCAATATAATTAGCATATTGTGTTATTTTTATTTTCATTGCGCCTAACCAATGACTTAAAAAGATATAATTGAGAAGACCGCGGTTAATTAAAGCTTTAATTAGGATTTTTCTATTGCTTATCCTCGTTTATTGGAAATAGTTCGAGAACTCTAGTCAGATTCAACTTAACGGCTAGTAGATTAGGAGTTGTCTCCAATTTGACCGGAGTCAATTATATTATCTTTTAAATTTAAGTAAGTTGACGCTTAAAATTAACATATATATATATATATATATATATTGGTTTATGTTAGTTTAAAATATTAATTTAATTAAATTTTTTTCAATATTTATATCTTTATTCTGAAAATCAATCATAAAATTTGTTAGCAAGAAACCAACTATATAACTTAAGAATGAAGTAGATTGAAAGAGAATTTAAAGCAAAAATGAAAATTTAAAATTATGTCTCAGGTTAATACAAGGTACGTACGTATCCAATTACGTACTCATTAGTTTCCCCGTTTTATCTTCTTATCATGGATGTAAATCTAAAAGTAATTAATGGTTTGATAAAACAAATTTTATGTTGTGATCAATTTGCGTATAGCCTAAAACTCATATAGACTTCTGAAAAACTACCAAGTCGACTCGACTAACGAAGCATCTCGTGAAGCAATCACAGGTGAAGACCGCTTGATTCTCCATGACTCGGCTAACATGAAATAACCTCTACCAGACGCTTGAAATGACTAAGACTCGGCGAAAGACTCAATGACAGTGAAATGACCATGTCGTGTGTGAAGACCCAATTAATTAGTCATATATTTATATCAATATATCATATTGATAATACTTAATATTGAACTAAATATTAATTGCATACTATGTTTTGTACAAAAATAAACCACTCATTAGTCTAATAGATTATTTCTGAATGTTTTGTGGTGTAATTTATTTACTCATATTATTGTATGAATGTGACAGGGCCACGATTCTAAATTGAATCCGACCGACGAAGTACTGTGTAGTAATCAGAATTTTAATTTTTTATATTTATTTTTTTAACCATAAAAAAATTGGGTTTAATTCATATACAGTGCTAGGGAATGCATGACAGCATGCGGCTACTGTATATGTAATTAGTACTATATAGTAATAATAAATGTCCAGACTTTACATGTTGTGAGCTGATTCATATAATTTTCTATTCGATTAATTAATTTATAGAGTTTCTTAGCAATACGATCCCCTGTCATGGTCCTAAGTATTTGCCATATGTATTTGGTGAATAATATTATTGTTCTGAATTATTAAGCTTGATGGATCTAGACCTGAGAGAGCAACCAATTCTCTTGAAGAGAACCCTTTTCTGCTGAACAAGGACTGAAGGGTTGCGAGATCATCGCTACCCCTTGGTAGATCCCTCTCCGCCAGGCTTTGGCTTCCAGCTGTTGTTGAGTCTCTTCTTCCAAGCTTCACTGTCCATGAAGGACCTCTCACCTGCTCATCCAATCATCCGGTCATATATATCATGATCTCTCCAAATGAAATATACAACACTTCAGATCAAGAGACATATATATACTTAAAACTGTATAGATATAATCTATGGCAGCAAATATTAGTTTATCTGGGAAGGATTAATGTATTCTCTACCGTTAATAAAGTAGGCAAGTGAAAAAAAAATGATCAACAGTATAAAAGCTTATGATTTTTTACTATAACCATAGATGATTATTGCCATCATTTTAAAATGGGGCATTTTGGTTGTAGTGAGGAATTTAACAATTAAAAAACGTAAGAATAAGCTTACAGCCAAAGAAGCATCTCTAGCAGCAACAGCCAAGATGTCTGCACATGAAACAACACCAGGGCACACTCTCTCAACTCTGGATTTGATGTCATCCACAACCCCAAACCCTCTAATGGAGCCAGCATTCTGCAGGGCGTTCCTCTCCCCTCCATTAGTGATCAAGACCGAACCGTCGCAGCCCTGGACGAAGCAGTCGTGGAAGTGGAGGCGGACGAGGGAGGCGGCCATCCGTCGTTCACGGGAGACCGCCGCGTTTACCGCCGCCTCTATTGTTTCCAAGGCCTTGGGACATGTTTTGTCGTAGAAGTTGGGAGATAATTGGGCAGCCATGCATGCATGGCTGCCCAATATCAAAACTATCAAAGTGATAGCAAGCTGGGAAATGGAAGAAAGACTAGTAGCAGCACTATAAGCCTTCATAATTGTATACACTAGTCAATCCTAAGTGTGGAGATGATTTAGCTAGGAGGAGGAGATATGGGATGGGAAGATGTAGAAAAATTGTTAACATATTTATAGATGGAAGGCAAAGGGAAGAACGGGGTCGAAAGATTAGATCAGGAATTAATAATATTCAAAGTTCTGTGCAAATTAACTGCAGCCGCTGCCTCGAAAGAACAGCAGCCTAAGCAAGAAATAGCCGCGAAATTTGATTTGACATGCCGTTGTTTTCTTACTATTATGTTCATATGTATCCTACTTTGGGACCAATAATAGAGATTCGTGGAATTGTAGCACTGCATGCATTGGAAGTCAAGCCATGTAATAAAAACCAATTTTTCTTGATTGATTTATGTTATAATTAACATGCAAGTCATTAAAGAGTCAAAATTACTAATTAAAGTCAAAATTTATCAAAATGTTCATATAAACTATATTAAGTTAATTGTAATTATAATAATCATTAAGAGAAAACCATAACTATCATATATAGTAGCAGATTGAATTAATTGATTATTTTCACATTTAAATTGATCAGATCAAAATAATATAATCTACAAAAAATGAAGTACAAAATTTTAATGACAACGTGTTATATATAAAGCGCCACATTAAATCAAAATGGATGAGAGAAGAGCCACGCGTGTGGTTGTTGAGGTTGCGTGTGTGAAAAATATTAATATATAATTAGGATCTTTTGACAATTCTTGCGTAAAACAAAAATCAGGCTTGTCGTTCTCCTAATTCTAGTATTGATGGGTAAAATACGAGCTGGGCTCGTCCTTCTCAAGACGATTATGTTGAAGATTTGAAATTGTTGAAAATGGCTTCTTATATTACACATCATGATATACATTATTTCACTATCTTTTAGTTCATTATCTTATCCGTGAATTTGGAACGAAAAGAGTAGTTGCATTAATGCTTGCTTGAACGAGTCCTTCGCTCATGAAAGCTATAACTAAATCAAGAGGAACAAGTTAAAGACTCTGAAATTTCCATACCAGAGAATAGAATATCATCTTATTTCACTTGATACCAAAAAAGTGTTAAAGCATGGATATTCCTAAAGTATATTATCATTTGACTGGAAGTAAACGAGAATTAGTAGCTAGTACCTTCATCAAAACCATCGCTGTTTTTTAAGTTTTGTAACTGTGAATGACGTAGTTTAAGTGCATGTATGCTGGCGCGAAATATTATTTTAGGGCGGCTAATCTATGAAAATGAGCCTTGGGCATTAAAGAGGATAAACTATTTAGAGACAGGAGAAATAAAAGCTTGTGGAAATAATAGAGATGTTGATGATAAAGGGAATTAATAGTGAAGTAGCTGAGTGATCTCTTTCAAAACACAGTATTATGCACGTTAAGATATAGTTTAAAAACTATGGATCAGAACTTGATTCTTATTGTCATTAAATAAACCCAACTTCAAGTCAGTTATATTATTTTTTTTAATTTAAACCAAATTCAATTTATATAAAATTAATATATACAATATTTCTCTTTGACGTTCAGATTTGATAAATATATAATTCACGCCACTTTGAAATATTAATTTAAATAAAAGAAAAAAAGTACAATATTTTAATAATTAATTTATTAATTGACTTGGGTGACAATAATACCCCTTATAACAAGGAGTCGAATTACAAACTTCAAGGTTTTTTGGACTAAAAAGGAGTTAAAATTAGCCGGGGTATTGTGACCGCCGGAAGCAGACTTACACCACCGTTGATGAACTGACTATCAACGGTCATGGGGACCGACACGCTTCTAGTGGACACAAGTTTTGCGCTTGAAACTAAGCTGTCGCTCTAATATTAAATTAACAGGTCTTCTAAAGTACCCATAACATCTCTGTTAAGATGCAACTAATGATAATGACTTACATTACAGTAGAATAACACTGACTGCTACAATGATATGCTCAAACAGTAAGCACCGACACAAAAATTAGCTATGCTCAAGTTTTGGGCTTTATTTGTGTATTAAGCACAAGTTGTAATCAATCAATTAGTTAATTTGGCTAACATTGAATGATTTGGATTTGATTTTATCTAAAACTTTATGTAGTTTTGTTTAGTCATGACAAGATCGATTAATTTTCGTCAGCTTTGATTGACTGATCCTTGATTTATAATTCATTTATATTATATTGTACAAGGAAGGCACCGAGTTGAGGTTATAATTCGGGAGATGATCAATTATTAATTTTGTATTGTAGGAAATAGGTGAATAAAACTCGTATGTACAGTTAGGGTATTGTACTTTTCTAATGTATAAAAGACTAATTAATACTTAAGAACTAGCTAAAATGGATGTTATCAGCTATTAATAATGATATTATAGTTACATTTTAAGCATTGATATGGTGTACTATATTTGTTAGGATATATTTGGATGGGGTGGACAAAGATGAACAAATATTATCAAAATCTGGGAGAGGTTGGACTTAAGAAGTTAAGGGTCAGATGAGTTAAGGCATTGTCTTCTAAAACTGTTTTACTATACTGAAGTGTAAGCATATATTAATATAATTTTAAATGATATTTATGCCCATAAAATACACAATAGTTATACGTATACTCGAGCATGCATACCCTGTAAGTTGACATATAACGATTGAAGGTAACACACACATAATTAATTAATGGTTACACAAGATTCATTCCAAACTTTGGGTTGCTATGGAGGAAGACAAGTACTTAACAAATCAAGTATATATTCATGAATGTTCTTCATATTTTTTAAGGACGGTTGGTTAGTGTTGATGCAAAAGATAATAATACCATGCTACATGCTAAATATATAATATATACGTAAACTAGCTAGCTACTTGCTAAATACAGTCCAAGACGGAGATAAAATAGTGACTATTAGCATCAATGAGAACTTCTTGCTAAATACACAATAAACTACAAAAATTAACTACATGTTAAATATTGGAAAGCATAATTGGAAGTGATTGTTAAATTAAATATATCTATGTCCAACTTGTATTAATTAAAGAGTGTCAGATTAAATAAAGATACCTGATATTACTGACCACTAATCTTGCAATTGAACTGGATAATTTCTCAATAATTATGACATTTTAGCTAGTTAAATTTCTCTAAAAATTGACATTTGTTTAGGGTATTTCTCTTTAAATTATTTTGTCATGTCCTCAGGGAAGAAAACAGGCACAACACTCTAGAGTGATGCTTTGGTCGGGTTCAATCATGATATTTCTTACATAATTGTGATTGCTGATTACTTGATGGCCCTCATGGCGGCACATGTCAAATATTATAAAATTAGAAGAGGTGAAATAGACCACTAACATATTGTGTAATTGAAATGGATAATATCATTTCAAAAATCATTTTCAATTTAATTAAAATTCAATCACATTTGATATTTTTAGTTTAATATATCATCCAATTTTATGAGATGTGTTTTGTATAATGAAAATGTGTCAAAAAAAAAAACTCAAGAGTGATGCTTAAAACACATTCAATCTTAATCCCGACTAACCGTGATTATTGATATGATGTAGCGGAAGAATGTCAATCACCTTCCGTGAAGTGTCTTAACATGTATAATAACTTGAATTTGACGTGGAGAGACTACAAGGAATATCTAATAATATAAACTTAAAAAATATAAAACATAGAGTACTAACTAAATAACTAAAATATATAAAAATCACGACAAATATAGTCTTCGTTAAATTTCGTCTAAGTTTTGACAACGTGATATACAAAGTAAAGACTCGTGAAAAATTTACTAAAAGTTACAAGAAAAACTCTTAAAATGTGTTTAGTCTTAATCTTGACTGATCAATAGCTAATAATTTGATGCCGGAAAAAAATGTTATGCATTCATCTTCCATAAAGTGTGTTGATGCGTCAACAAGAACAAGAACTTCAATTTGAAGTTTAGAGAATATTATGAATATTTAACATAGACCACTAATTGACCAACTAAAATGGATAACTCGTGACAAACAACCCTTTATTAAATTTCAATAAGATTTTACTATGCTTAGAACAATTTCTATGACGTGATCTATGAAGAAAAGACCTGTTGAAGATTTCCCAAAAACTCAAGAAGACATACTCCATCATTGTCTCAATTAGTCGTAGCTATTGATAAATTAGGGGAATGTCAATCACTTATCAACAGTAAGTGTGTTGCTATGAATAAGAACTTTGTTTCAAGGTGGGAAATTTTCTGGTGAATCAAATAATAGAAAATTAAAGTCGACCATGTTTAACTACATGTTCTTTCTATCTTTTAATTTTATTTTATGCAACTTTTACTTCTTAGATAAAACAAAGTGTCTAATGTGTGGAAGAGATGTCAAGGTACACTATGAAAGTTCAATGCGAGGGTCTCACCTACAATGGATAGAAAGGGGTGGGAAATTTTGTAGAATTGAGACTTGTATTCATGTTTTTGTTAAAAAATTAGAAAGCAAAAATTAAAATAAAAAGCCTTGTTAGAAATTTATCCAAAGCACTAAATGCTGAGCGTTTTCTTCACTGTAATATAACAACCCTTTTACTCTAAGATTCAATCTCACCCTAGCGAGTGTGGCAAATAAAAACAACTACTCTTAGTCTCATAACCCAAGTAAGAAGCTTATTTCAAAAAAATTAAAATATAAAAGCTCATAAACTAGAACTGGAGTAAAATGAGTTTTTAGATGGTAAAAAGAAAAGGACTATTGTACTACTAACTAATCTACTTCTTCTCTTATTAATAAGAGTGGAACTGGAACTAAATACTTGCTGTTATAAAAAATAGGACATTTGACAAATCTAGGGGTGTAAACGAGTCGAGCCGAGTCGAGTAATGGTGTGCTTGAGTTTAGCTCAATATAAAACGAGCCGAGTCGAACTTTAATGTAAACGGGCCGAGCTTTAATATAAACGAGTCGAGCCAAACTTATCTAAAATTGATAGTGCTTAAGCTTAGTTCTAGCCGAGTTCAAGCCGAGCTTTAGCCAAGCTCAAACCTAGCGAATATTTCTGTGTTCACTTATATAAGATCAAAAAAATTTTAAACACTATATAAGTTCAATGTGGCCTCAATAATATTTACGAGCCGAACCGAACCAAACATTTTTTCGAATTTAAACATATCGAATTCGAGTTTCAAGCCGAGCTGAGTCGAACCGAACATTCCTTTGCTCAAGCTATGTTCGTTGTTCAACGAGCTTATCTATTTCGAGCCGAGTATTTTTTCGAGCACAAAATTAACGAGCACGAGCACGAGCCGAGCCGAGCCGAATGCAAAAAGCTCGTGAGCAGGCTTGGCTCGTTTACACCCCTAGACAAATCAAACTATATAAAAAATAAAATAAAATAAATCAAATTAATATAACATATCTTTTTTCAATTAAAATCTATCTTTTAGTTAAGGTCAATGAAAATCTATATTTGATATATTAAATTATTATAGTTTATCTAATTATTTAACGAGAATTTATAAAGTATATCCATAAGAGTGGTAATGTGTTGTAAAACTCGATTATTTCAAGCAAATTACCTGCCTATTAAATGCCTTTGTAACAATTTTGTTATTTTAAGAATAAATAAATTTTCTTATTGATGATTTCCTCGAGCTAACTGTAAGACCTTTTAGTGGATTAATTTTCTTATCTGTAATATAAATTGCACACGACGTAATATCTTACCTTGTTATATTTAAAGGTGGAAACATGTGATAGTTTAAAACCCGGCCTATATAGCTAAATAACATTGGAACCAACCCACTCATAAATGGATCAATGGATTAGTGGTGCATGAGAGCAAACATCTATGATTCTGTATAATGAGCAAAACTGGAGTCGGCCAGCGGACGTTGTGGGACGCCGGTCCCCATGATCGTTAACGATCTGATCATCAACCATTATGGGGGCCGGCATCAAGCGGTGCAACACCCAGTCCTATAAAATTATTGAAGTCCAGCGACGCAAACACCGATGCATTTGTGACCAGCAAAGGCACATTTTTGCATCACAAATTTGATTGCAAAACATGCGGACTTGATTTTTGTTGTTGATCATATGAGGTCTTTTTGTGTTGGGCTTGACATATGATTAATATTGGGATTGACACTTGATTCTCCACCTTAATGATTTAGGTGCAAGGCCCAGTATTTTAAAAAAAAAATCTAAAGATCACTGTAGAGGTGCTAATAGCTTGATCTTGTTCGAATTTACTTGATATTTGGCTCGGTTTTTTTCGAGGCCAAGTTTGATTAGAATCAAGCAAACATGAGTACAAGCACTCCTCCGTTCGGCTCAACTCGGCTCGAGTCAACGATCAATAATTTATATTAGATATAATAATTTATAATATTTTTTATATAGTCATTTAAATAAGATGTAAAATAATAAATATAATTATATTATAATGATGGTTTAAATGATAATTTAATAATTTTATTAATGAAAAAAGTATTTGGCATATAATTGAATCAAAATTAATTATTGAACTGTATAAATTGTCATGATTTATTTTATATCAAATTATATGGAAACAAGTTATATATGAATATTAGTTAAGGTTTCCCGTGTTCTACCCAAAGTCGACTTACTTTAAACCCTTTTCAATTCAACTCAAACGAGAACTAAATGAGATAAGTTTGAACATAGTTGAACTTGACTTGACTCCCTTCATGAGCACCTTTAAAAATTAGAACATGTTAAATTTCCGGCTAAATTTTGTAAACATATTTAAAAATTTTTATTTTGATTTAAAAAATCACGAGTCAACTCTATGAGAAACTATTAGTGAACATCGAATATAGCCAAATCAACATTTAAAAATAATATAAATTGCTATATTTGTCAATTTTGAATTTCAATAAATAAGCATTAATGCTTAAAATTAAGTATAAATGATTTCGAATAAGTTTTGAGTCTACTGCAAATCCACTCTTCCCCATGGCCTGTGTAAAAGTCATAAACCAAAGTTATAAAATAAAAGTCTAAAAGATTAAAGCTTGATACGCGAGGGATGACTGCCCTTCATCTTCTTCGTGGATATGTGGCACAGTGGTTGATCCAGTTTTTATCATTTGAAACTTTCTCCTTCGTAAACTCCACTGCAAATTGTTAACGCGGTAGCCGAAGTCTGACCCAGCTACATACCGTATACAACATGTATTATAAGAGAAAAAGACACATTAAATTAAGCACATCATCTCTAGAAATATTGTCAAATTTGTACCTTGTCTTCTCATCCCATACCCGTTCACCTCTCAAATAACAATAGTTTACAATTTAATGAAAAGAAGGATGATCAAATGGCTAGCTTGCATATAAAGAAAATGTAAATTGAATTGACCATTCACCTCTTGCATTTTTCTATTAGAAAATGTCAACCAGCCATTGTTTGGATCAAATCCAATGAATCAAATATGAGTTTAATTTGTCATACTACCAACCTTTGAAGCTGCCTATATATATGTTTCCCTCCTCACATATCCCTTCATCAACTTATAATCATCATATTCCACAGCTTTCTAGCTCTTCTTGAAATTAGTTTGAATTCTACAACAATCAGCGTATAGAAATATTGTAGCATGGGGTGTAATGGTGATCATATTATCACCTTCCTTGCATGCATGGTCATGGCAATGGCGTTGCTGTTAACACCATGCCAAGCTCTGCTCTCTTCTACATTCTACCAAGATTCATGTCCTAAAGCTCTTGGCACGATTAGGAAGGCGATCAGGTCGGCGGTGTCTCGAGAGAGGCGAATGGCCGCTTCCCTGGTTCGTCTCCATTTCCACGACTGCTTTGTGCAGGGCTGCGATGCGTCGGTTCTGCTCGATCCGACTTCGTCCTTCACCAGCGAGAAGAACGCTCTGCAGAATTTCAGGTCGGCGAGAGGGTTCGAAGTCATTGATGCTGCGAAGGCCAAGGTGGAAGAGGTTTGCCCTGGAATTGTGTCTTGTGCTGATATCTTGGCTGTTGCAGCAAGAGATGCATCAGTGGCAGTAAGTATATATCCGTAGTGACAATTAATTCCACAACGAACATGCCCAATTTTGAATTGGCACATAATTGTTGGCTTCTCAAACTCTTTTTAAGTTTCTATAAATTTATTTACTTCTCTTGTTTGTGTCTATACATGCCATGGTATCTCTAATTCTTATCAGGTTATTGCACGCAACCTTGTCTTCTCATGCTTTTTTTTTGTACTGGCTGTGAGTTTACATGCATATGAGGGGTATGTTTGGGGAACATTTTGAAGGAACAAGCTTTAAGTATTGATGGTTTTTTTTTTATGTTATAACTATGCAGGTTGGTGGCCCTTCATGGATGGTAAAACTAGGAAGAAGAGACTCCACAACTGCGAGCCAAAGCCTAGCTGAAAGTGAGCTGCCCAGGTTCACTGATAGCCTAGATCAACTCAAAACTCAGTTTGCTAGAAAGGGTCTCAATGAAAGAGAATTGGTTGCACTTTCAGGCACGTATACAAGATAAAACCCGCATTTGTATTAATAGCATACATAAAATCCATGTAGAAACAAATTCCTTTCCTAACATGCATACATGTGTTGCTTGGATGCAAAACAGGAGCTCATACAATTGGACAGGCAGTGTGTGCAACTTTCAGAGACCGGATCTACAACGGAACCAACATTGATGCAGGATTTGCGAGAACAAGGAGACGCCAATGTCCCGCCTCCAGCGGCGACGGGAACCTGGCTCCTCTTGACTTGGTGACACCCAGCCAACTTGACAACAACTACTTCAAGATCTTGTTGCAAAAGAAGGGCCTCCTCCAGTCAGATCAAGTTCTTTTCAGTGGGGGATCCACTGATAGTATTGTAAGGGAGTACAGCAAGAACAGGGCCAAGTTTAACTCAGATTTTGCTGCATCCATGGTGAAGATGGGTGACATTGATCCAATCACTGGTTATTCTGGTCAAGTTAGGAGGATTTGCAGTCTTGTCAACTCTTGAGAATATCCAACAATAACATGCTTTTAAGTGCCGATACTCTTATGCTTTATTCAATTGTGTTTGTTCATTCTTTCAATAACATTGGCTGCCAGATGCAATCTATGATTGCTCAGTTAAGCTTTGTCAATCTCTCAACTGTATTGTATTCTTTCTTATGTGTGAAAACTGAATCTTTTGATCTCATTACCAACTGAGTCTCATGATTTTATGGTCGCTTGCTTTAGTAAACTATCCCCGCATATACAGTTTCATTGATGCATTAGTAATGCTTGTTTCAAGACAAAGAAAAAGGAAAAATGTAATTCCCATATATGAATATGTTAAAATAAAATTCGCTCCATTGTCTTGAAACTAAAGCTCAACCCACAAAAATAAAAACATAATGAGGTAAATTAGATCTGGCCAGAGCAAATACAGAAGGTTGCAATGGTTTAAACAACAATATTCAACATACTCTCTTTAACTTTTTCTTTTTCTTTTTCGCGAATATCTGGAGCTAAAAATCAATGTTCATCTTTTCATCGGCTGGCTCATGTTGAAATCTTCAACTGCCTTGTCAAAGGTGCCTCTCACATGCTGGCACATATTCATTAGGTCTTGAAGAGAGTCCTTCAGCAAATCTTTTGCAGGATCACCTGGCCAATTCATAAGACAATCAGAAGCTTCACCAAGGCGTTCATAATTTACTCGCTCAGTATATAAATGTCGTCAAAGTCGTTTCCCTGCCATGAAAAAACCTCACGAGTGCATTCAAGCAATCTAATCACATGGATCCTTGTTCATGTCCCCAAAGTTTTTTTTATATCGGGTGAAAGCAAAAGGAGATGAAGAAGAAAAATCCAAATGCTTTACAATTTGCTTACATGTGCAATATAAATTCTTGCAAATAATGTCAAGTGGGACAAATTACACAACATGATAAACTCGAGGATTATCATTACAATCCATGTACACCTCCTAGTTAAGATGTAATTGCCAGATATTATATAATATCATCAAGTAATTGATTTTGCTACAAATTTCATGATATAGAGCACAAAGAACAAAGTGACAATGTTTTTTCGATGGATGCCCCTCTCAACAAAACTCTCAGATGAGAGAATAAAATAAGATTACACATAGAAGTTTCTGCTCCAGAAACATTTAAATTTTTTATTACGTCTATACCGGTAGGGCAAGTTTTTTTCATATTTTACATTTACAAGCATATACAAACCGGATAAAAGCAGCAGGAGGTGTTAGAGAAATAAGATAGGCCAGATGAACTTGAGTATATTAGAACCTAGAAAATGATAAAAAACACTAAATAAATTGCGACTAATCAATCCAAGAGGGATCCACCCATTAGGCAACCTCAAGAATGTCTCAAGACAGGCTCACAGCTAAAGTCAAGCTCCTAACTTGATTTACCTGCCACATTAAAATGTATACTAAATCTAGCTACTGAATCACAATACCTGTGGTTTGAACTCTTATATTTACACGGTTTTCTGATGGATGAGGAATACTGTATCCACAAAAAACTACACGTGGACTGCAAAAATACAGATAAACAGTAATATCAGCATATATATTAGATATATGAAACTGACGAGATTGTGAAAAATGAGAGGTAACAGTTAGAAGGAGAAAGTGAGATTAGACTAAAGCCATTATCATACTCTTTATTTAAAGTGAATCTGACAGAATTTGCCAGGGTGTGATCTTCATCAGTAATTGAAAAAGTTGATGAGCTCGGATCTGAGATTGTTCCATGTTCCATTGTTGAGAAACCTGCAATTCGAGCAGATAGGAACTAACACCCAGCATACATTCTCCAATCATTACACCAGATGGGCAAAGGTAAGCTTAAAACATGTATTTCCATCAAGGATTAGAGAAATAAAATTTCAGGCTCATTTTTGCCAAACTAAGATCCCGTTATACTGATTCCCAAGAATAGAAGAGCATCTGAGAAAATACCCTCAACATCCAATTCACAAGCATGTCATACTGGCAATTAAATACTTCCGCTGTAAGTTACATTTTTTATACTGGAGTGTTCTCTCTCCTTGTATTATTAGTCATAAATCTTCTAAGACATTAGTCACACAGAAAATGCTCAAAATATTTAAGACATTTACTGTAAAAACTAACAAATGGTATCATTGCACACTCCAATCAGTCGCTAAAATCATTCTCTACCAAACAAAACATTGAATCCTTCTACACCAAAAGCTTCATTAATCATAAGTGGAGTGCAGGCATATAAACAAAACAAACATTTAAAAAAAAAAATCAATCAAACAAACAAAAAGTAAATGGCAGTCCATCACTGTTATGAACTTTCGATAAAGTTAATTAGTGGGCCATTATGGCTAGTCTCATACGCAATTATTTGTAATTGAATAATTGGCCAACTAGGCGAGTTTGTATTAGGAATTATTAGATTAATTAGTCCGCCATTAGAAGGTATATTATAATACATTACATCATGTATTTAAGTTACCTCCCTACAGAGACAAGTAATCAGATTGGAGTTTTGGCCCCCTAATTTAACTCTTCCGATTAATTTACTTTATCATTGCATTATTTTCCCACTTTTCAAAGATTAATTGCTATAAATCATACTCAAACATTTAATAAACCATCAATTACATCTCTTCCTCCTGAACAACATACAGCATATAACAATTCAAAGCAAGAATCCCTTGCTCGCCCACAACTTATCTTTGCATTAGTTCCCCTTTTCCATGTAAGTTGCAATCAATCACAGACAATCACACTAAGAACCTTTAGTATAATTTATTCATCCTCAACATCAAAACTTCGAAAAACTGAAAATCCATTCCTTACCCACCCACAACTTTCTTAACTACCTTCACACTATTTCCCCCATTTTTCCATATTAATTACTCTCAATAACACCCACAGATGCAATATTCCTTTCAATAACATCTCTTCCTCAAAAACATCATACTTCCACAAAACAAAAATACATTCCTTACCCACCCACAACCATCTAAACTACCTTCGCATTATTTCCCCCATTTTTCCGTATTAACTACTGTCAATGACACTTAAAATGCAATATTTCTTTAATATCATCTATTTCCTCACAGAACAAAAAAAAAACCCTACTCATCCCACCCACAGCTATCTTCACAGTGTTTTCCCCTTTTTCACAGATTAATTACTATCAATCCCACCTCCAACCATACAACAAACTATTAAATATCATCTCTTCCTCACCAAAGCACCACTCATTCATTAGCCACACAAAAAAACACCAATATATCCCGTCTAAGGTACACGCCACCATCACCATCTACGACCATATACAATGCACTAAACCAATCCGAATCCGAACGTCAACAACAAAAGACAACCACTTTCCAACTCCTCGCAGTCGAATTTACACATTCATATGCGATGAGAACAAGAGCTGTGCCTGTAGAATAGAAGGGAGCGGTAACATAAGGCAAAAAATAAAACTAGATAAGCATAAGATTTCAACTCAAATGAAACCTGGAAATGTGGCAAGCTAAACCAAAATCAACAAACGAATCGACACGAGCGCTACGATCTCGATGCCGGAGGGAATCGCAAGAACGATGTCGACTTCCGAGATTTCAAGTTTTTTCAGGGACTGTAGTGAGAGTAGAGGGTATGCTGCTACCTCCTCTAGATAAGCCCCCCTTGACCGTAAACTTCGAGAGAGGCGAGCGTGGAAGGAAGCTACTGGCTTTCGGTGCCCTGAGAGCGTGACAAACAGCCGTGATGGAAGAGCGAGAAGTTGCGGACTGCTGCGGCGGTGGCGTCGGTGGCGGCGGCGGCGGCGGCGGCGGAGGCGGCAGGCGCGGCGGCGGCAGGGTGATATCCCTCCAAATTAAAACATTGGTAGAGATTTTAATTTTGATCTTCCTTATTAGTTACTTAATTTTCATTTATTAATAATAATAATAATATTATTATTATTATTTATTAAGACAACGTTGGATTATAATTCTAGCTAAATTATGAATTTTAATATATTTATAATTATAATATCAAATTAAAGTTCGTTATTTAATACATTAGTGAAGATTTGAATTTTGATCTTAATAATTTTATGTACCCTTACTACTTACTTACTTTTAAATTATTATTATTATTATTTGTTAATAAAGCGTTGGATTATAATTATAGCTAAATTAGGAATTTTAATATATTTATAGTTATGATATCAAATTAAAGTTTGTTATTTAATAATGTATACTTCGTTTAGTTTTTTATAGATTTTATATATTTATTTATTTATATTTATTATTAAAAAAATAAAGTATAACTCTATTTGAATTGAAAATATTAGAAAAAATAAATTTTATTTAGTTATTAAAATTTGTTTGATTATTCAAATTAAAATTACTTTTAATCTTTATATACAAACACTTTTTTTGTTAAATTAAATAAGTATTCATTATTTTTATTTAAAAATAATATCTTAATAATTTTGAAATTGATTTTATATATTCTTAGTATGTTTCAAATATACCTTGTGCACTTTGTCTAGTTTAAATAAAATTTATTTGAGATTTAAAATTTAGATAGAATTAGACACTTAAGTTTTTCTTAATAATAAATAGTGATAAATAAATAAAAATCTTAGATGGCATAAAAATACTAAATTGAAAATAGGTAGGAACCGTAAATTTGAGTATCTTTTTATTAAATAATAAATTTTAATTTAAATCATGTAATTATAAATAAAATAATTGTTTGAGATTAGAAAACACAAATCATATGCAAATAATTCAAAGTTCACAATAAAGTCGAGTCAAATATATATGAGACATTAGTCGAATCAAAAAATAAAAAATAATTTAAAACATAAAAGTAAATTTTACTAATAAATTATGAACTTTTTCATCATTGAAATAAAGCCTTTTAATCATGGGAAAAAAATTAATAAAATCCACGCTTATTTGAATCTGTGTGTCTAACTGTGGAGAAAAGTAATAATGTATTTAGTTATTAAAATTTTTTTACAAATGTCCAAGATTGTTAAAAACCATGTAATTAGGCGTGGAGAAAAAAGAAGTAAAAATTCTCCCCTATTCTATGTGCAACACCGATGTCTAAGATTGGGCAAACTTGACTGGATTGGACCATGACAGCCAGATTTATCCCGGACGATTTAAGTCGTTAAGCCTTTCATATGATTGAACGGCTTAAATTAGTCCCAGGAAATTTTCTGCTCTAGATGCAAGAAATCGGGACCTTTTGTTTAATTATATTTGTTTATATCATCACACTTTCTCAGTAATGTTTGAAGTTTGATTATGTTTTAGATGTTAGAATGTTTGAGAAAAACTAGAGTTTTATTAGATATTAAATCACAAAGTGTTAGGGATTGTGTTCACTCGAGTTTTTTTTAAGGTTGAGATAGTGTTACAAAATTCAAGGCACCATAAAACATATAAGATAAAGAAAAAGGGCAAAAAAACAGTATTTATATATTAGCCGCTAGAAACATTAAGATTTTAGACCATGGAATTTTATTTTTGAAAAGTGTTTTGCAAATTTAAATTGACGACTAATGCCTCAATGAAAAAAATTTAAAAGCACAATAAACTCAAACAAAAGAAAATTGCACCAAGATCAAGTCATAGAGCATAAACATCATCTCTTGGCCATGCTCCACATTAACAAGTCATTGATAAACCTAACGAATGCATAAACGTGTCATCAAAACCTTTAATTTACATTTCAAAATTATATTTGTGATGTTTATTTACTTAATTTTATCGATTCACGTTTCAATTCTCACCGGATTAAAAAATTACTCAAGTTTTGTCACTAGTTTGACCTTTCAGAACCAGAGGACCATCACAGGTCGAAGATGAAATCTGCAAGAGCTATTCATGGAGAGTTCTGCACACTCTTTATAAATCTAACACTGGAAGAGCATGAACTGGAATGGGCAGTTTCATGTCAATACTGTTCATCCCATTCTAGCAATGCATTATAGTTTAGGTTCAAAAGTAGTAACTTGAAGAGTTACAGATTGAAGTACTGATTAATTGTCTGAAGTTGGTGATAAAAGTTTTATCTCTAGGTCTGTTCTGATACTCAATATGTAAGTCGACATAAGATCATAGCAGTTGAGCTTTCTTGTAAAATGATTTAGCCTCTTGTTGAAGATCATACATTAAAATGCTCTGCTACAAGCTAGAATGCTGTTGGTGTCAACAATACATGCTTGCCATCTACATAAATGTATGAAACCACAAGAAATATGGCATTTCAAAAATAAAACTTATGGTGCTCAAATGCTTCTTACTTCTCAGAAAAGAAGGATTAAATTACATCCACCTGCCAAAATGACAAGGTGGCTGTGAATCATGCAAAGGAGGTCGATTCAGAAGCTACTATTTAGCTAAAACAAATGTCCTACTCTGCAGATGTACCAGAAGGATTCTCATTACCTTGTCTAGATACTCAAATCTCCAGATTGTTGGCCATTTACAAGAAAACATAGATGTAGTACACTGCAACTGTACATTTGGAAGAATTAAGTTTCTTCCGCTTCAATTTGAAAGAATCAGAAAACAAGAATTGAGCCAAACTGTTGACTCCTTCCTGCTCATGATATTTTTGCAGTGGCTTTATGCTGCAAGCTTCTATGTTCTTTGCAATTCACAAAAACATTAAGTGGGGGAGGTTGCTTGTGTATTTGTCATAAGCTTCCTGGTCTTGACAATTCCAAAGCTCTCCTCAAACCATCTCACATGAACTTGCAAACCAGAGTCCCTCAAAGCATTCATGGCTGACCTATACAATCTCCCATCCAAACCAGTTCCCTCAGACTTGATATCATGAAGAAGCCTGACCAGTTCATCAATCCTGCTGCTCTTTGAATACACACTCACCATGATTCCTGCCATTGTTCTGTCAATCTGCCCACCATTCATCCTAAATTCCTCATAGAATCTTATGCAATCTTCAAGCTCCTTGGCTTTACTATAAGCACTTATGACACTTGTGTAGGTAACCTTATCCGGAGCAATTTTCCGGCGCTTCATCTCCTTCCACAGCTTCTCCACCTGCCTAATGTTAAGAGCTTTCCCATGCATATCAATCAAGGAGTTGTACACCCACACATTAGGCTCACATCCTCTTTCTTTCATCTTGGCCACAAGCCTCATGGCATCCCTAATTCTCTCACTCTTACCATAAATTGACACCATAGTCGCGTAAGCAACGACACATTTGTGGAAGCCCTTCTGCTCCATCTCATGGAACACCTTCTCTGCCATCGAGGAAAGGCCTAGCTTGTTGTAGAAGTTGATTGCAGAGGCATAAGTCACCTGACCTGGTTCAAATCCCAAGGCAATCATTTCTTCATAAACTTCAACTGCCGCATTTGCCCCCCTTTTCTTTGCATATCCATTAACCACAGCACAAATAATGCAATCAGAAACACTGATTTCCATGCTTTTCATTTCAATGGCCATGCCTAGACATTTCTCAACAAGTCCTTCTTCCACATACATTAAGATCATCTTGAGGACTATGACAGGATCCTTAACCATTCCCCTCTCTTTTCCTTCTTTGAAGAGTTCCTCAGCTTTACTGACGTCTCTCAAGCCTGCAAAAGAGCATATTAAGGAAGAGTAGAATGAAGAATCACGTGGAATCCCCTTTGACACCATAGACCTGAAAAAATCAAGAGCTTCAAGAGGTCTGCCTGATTTACACAATGAATCACACAATGACCAATAAATCTTATCCATCATTAATCTTCCATCCTTCAATTTCCTGCTCTCAAACTCACTAAAAATTGCAAGAACCTTATCTGCATCACCAACTTTCCTACAAGCCTCCATGATTTGGTAATAACATCTAGAATCAGGAAGAACACCCATAAGCTTCATCTTATCATAAAACAAAATCGAATTCCTATACATGTGAAGCTTGTTATAGCTTATCATAGCTGATTCAAAGACTGCAACAGCAATCTCCTTCTCTGTGGCCAAAACCCCAAGCAAAACCTCAGCGACCTTGAACTTCCTTGACCTGATGCATCTCCCCACCAACCTCACACAAGTTGTCCGATCGGGAAAAACCCGAAAACTCCGAAAATCCTCTGCTAACTCGGCAATTTCCCCCCACTGCTTAAACCTGAGCAAGCACCTGGCCAAAAGCCTCGCTGTCACTGAATCAGGAACAAAACCCACATCACTTTTCGCCTCCTCGTACAATCGAAATGCCTCGACGCCATTTTCGCAGTCCTTGATCAGCCGGCGCAACCTCTGATTGAGCTCAGGTGCTCCCAATGCCAAGCCGATCTGCAAATTATGCAGACTGAGCTGCAGACTCTGAGGTGTGAGCTCGTTTGCTGCATGACCTTCAAGAAGAGAGGCTGGTGAGGACATGCAGAGGTAGGTCAGATGGCAACGGCGAGGTGGTATGGAGAGAGGGGAGAGGAGAAGATTTGATGGGTAGGTTGGGGTTGGTGTGAACTGTGTGTGACATGGTTGGAATGGTGGAGTTCTTGAGCTGGGGAAAGCCATGTGAGGAAGAGATGCAACGAACAAGAGTGCATGATGATCAGATACATATACCTTATCTTATTTCTGACACTTCTTCGAAGGGTCGGAGAATCACGACAGCCACTCACCCATTGACATGTGTTAGAAATGTTCAAAATAATGAAATACGACGATGAGGATTATATTAACATTTTATGTGATATCTTAACTTAATCCCAAGTAAGATTTGACTTATAATGAAGGATGGTATATAAATTTTTAATTTAGGTTAATTATTTTAAATAATTTATTTAGACCCATCATGTCATATTTTAGACGAAACTATTATAAATAATAGTACGAGAGTCGATTAGTTTCGGTAAAAAGGGCTTGGTTGGATGTGGCCTAAGTTGCAGCTTAGAGAGAGAACAAAATTTTATGTCATAAATAAATTACGATATTTGTGGGGATGGTTTATAAATTTTTAATTTAAATCACACCTTGGGCCAAGTTATTATATTAATTAGAGATTCAAAAATTTTGAACCTTATAGGTTGCACTAATTATAAATAATTATTAAGTTAATACATCGAATAGCTAGCAATATTATATAATGTCATCATTAATTAAGAAATTAATCTTTCGTAACAGCTAATCATAGATTAGATAATTCATTATTAAGGCGATCTACAGTCGGTGGACATGCATAAAAAAATATAATAATTAAAAAAATTCCTTAGGGACTCAAACTTCTGTCTACTGAGGTGGGATTTTTTCTTTTGTTCTATTTTTCTTCTCTCTCTAAACGAAAATCTTTTAATTGAATAAAATTAACAATTTTATAAGCTTTGAAATATTGTTTTATTAGAAAGTGGTCTTCTATTAATTAATATATAATAAAAAAATTAAAAGAAAAAAATTATAATATAACACACACAATATCACACTCACCCAACACTATTCTCATAGGGTATTGAATACCCAACTAGTCGCACAGACTCGTAAATCAATAACAACTCCATGAAGGTAGAAATTTTGTCAATGTTGTCATACAAAATATTTACAAAATTATTTATCAGGACAATAAATTCTAATTAAATGAATAGTTAAATTGTAATGATTTAATTTTTTATTGTGTGTTGATGGGACGAGTAGTCTATTTTTAGTCTAGGTTCATTTTTTGGTCGCCCTTTTATTAATAAGAATAGATTAATAAATTATTAAAAATCAATATGAAGAACCTATTTGATTTAATTGGATAGATCCAATTATATTTGAGTCTTTAATGTCATTGCCTACCTTGGGTTGAGTATTCACGAAAATATTTAATAATAACACAACATCTAAACTAAAAGTAGATAATTACATAAAACCAAAATTTATAAAAATATAATTTTTTTAGAATCACTTATACAACACTTCGAAAAAATATTAATCAAAATGTGCACATTAATTAAACTCTCTTTGAAATTTATTTGATCATAAATCATATATACCAAATCTTAGTAAGATATCTTTAATTAAAAACATTCGACAACTCTTTCAAAGCATTGTTTAAAAAATCATGAAAAATCTTTTAAAATTATTATTTTTCTTAAAATTAAATTATGAAGGTTATCTGTCAAATACCATGGGGGTGTACCCTTACATCCGTGTTACAATGAGACTAAGATCAAATCAATGTGATTATAAATAATAATTCATAATTTATATATCATAGGAATAGCATTGCATGTGGAGGTTCATAGGTCATGCCCATTCTAAATATATGAGGTCTTGCACATGAAATTATTATATTATATGACTTTAGAACACTTATCTTAACAGTTTCTCATCCCTGGCATCAAAAGCTTTGGATGAGATTGTAGATATAGTTCATGGTCTTCTTTCTAACAAATAAAGCATGAACTGGTTGAGGAAATCATACTTGGGGGATCACCTTCAAGTACTTTTCCGGTGTGTACTTTGAGACTAGTAATGTTTATTATTTTAGCTCATTTAAACTCAGGCAAGTACTGGTTCAGAATCAAGGATCTCTTTCAGAAATCATGTGTAACCTCAGAGCTACCACAACCGCTTCGGCAGTAGATTCTGCTAAACTCTAATTACCACCTACAAAGAATGGTGGCTGAAGCTTTCGATGCAATTGATGATCCTTTAGTTTTTGTGAGACCTGAAAGATCCTCCGAGCTGTCGAATTTGAATGCCATCTTTGTCGTGCCTACAACCATCCAGAATCGAAAAGAGCTTCTTGAAGTTGAAGTTGTATTCCCCAAAAAAGAAGAAAATGATCGCACTGACCATGCTCAAGCCACGAGCTCTTTTAGTGTCCCCATTTGTACTACAGAATGCAGGTCTGAACCGAAACTTGCACTAAATGCATGCCCAGAGCAAAATGAAAAAGCTGCGGAGGGAAAACCCAAAGAGTTCCATGGTGATGTGCACGGAAAATTCGAAGAGTTTTGGGGTGTTATTGATATAATATTGAGCCGGGATTTCGATGATGCTGCAAACTTGTCTTCAAAAGTTGCTCGTGCACTAGTAATCAGAGTTTTCCTTCTTTTTAATATTTTTTAGGTTCTAGCTAAATATTCTTTTTTTCTTGACCAGTTTGAACTTCAAGAATCAATTTCTGTCCAGGATGGTGCGACGGCTTGTCTAGGCATGGATGAAAACCAGCATACGATCATAATCAAGTTCTGATAGGAGAAGTAAAGAGTGTGACCGATGAGTGGAAACATCTCTACAGTGCTTTAGATTTGAAGTGAGTTTTTGAGATTCATTATATTTTGTTTAGCAAAGCAGTGTGCTATATTTAGCTGTACACAGCTTAAGGAGCTCCCCACTTGTTTTTTTCCTGACAGGGATAAGAAACCCAAAAGAATCATTTCAGCTTTGAAAGAATTTGGCTCTGAAATAAATATAAAAAAGCCAAGGTTGTAATCTTTATTAGACTTTCTATTTGGAAAGAATGATGAAGAGTCAGCTATTGAGGAACCAGATCCTCCTCTTATGACAATTGAGGATCCATCCTCGACTATAGAAGCGAAGGAGGAACATGCCGAAGATTTAATGGAAGCCGATGAACCTGCCGGGAATTCAGTTGCTACCGTAGAAAGCAAAAGAAGTAAAAGGAACAAGGGAAAAGGAGGGGAAAGCACAAGCCGAAAATAAAAAATAAGGGGAGCAAAGGCAGGTAGGTGTAGGTTTATCTCTCTACATTGACATGTGCAAAGAAACTGTTAGTTTTTCATTCACCATTTAGTTTGATGCTCGAATTGTTTAGCTTGTTTTGATGTCCATCGAGATCAACCATGATTCTGTTGGTGAACCATCTTTTGTTGTTAAATATGCCATTAGCTTCATGAAGTACTTGCATTCATGGCTTTTGTGGTGTAAAGAAATCACAAGCAGCGTGACTTGGATATTGTAAATTTGAAAACTTGTATTGCAAATTTGGTTCACTGGGTATTCCTCTAAACACAGGAGAGAAGTTTATTCCAACAATTTATTGTATCACTTTCATTTCGATTTTCTAGGGCCGATATTTTAATTGATTGTTCGAAAACATAAGAGACTATCTGATGAGGATTGGAACAAGACCGAGATAATACACACAAAACAGGTAGTTGCTGGGTGGGTTTTTGTATCTAAAACAATGCTGCATTAGTATTCATATCTGATTTATTAGCTTTGGTTTTATCTTCAAACAACAGATAAGAACCTGCAGGATTGGATAATAGAAGAGTTATCCCGACAGGTTGAACTTGTTTATGATGATGCAACTCTTTCAATTCTACAATTTGTATGTTAACATAAGATTTAAAATCCACAAAATATACCAAGCCTTCAACAGAAGTGGATTCATTTGTAAGTCACAAGAGTTGAATAGATACAACTCAAATAAACATTCTATTCAACCTGTTTATCAGAAGTGGTAAAACAGATATAGATCACCCGAAGGCCTTCGTGAAATCCAAAATCTACTAAAAAAAGCTCGCAAATTTCAAACTTGCAGCAAGATGATTCAAACTAAAAAATCTTTGTAGCTTCAATCTTTGTAGTAAAGTCCTCTCCCTCGTCATCATCATCAAGGATCGCATTTTCAACGTCCATGTTTTCATACTCTTCAAGTTCTCCCTTCCCGGTTTCTGTGTCTTCGTATTCATATTCTTCGTCTCCTTCTTCATAATAATCATACTCGTACCCATCCTCAAAATCTTCTTCCCCTGCCCGATCGTTACCAGCTTCAATGTCATTTACTTTGGCAAACTCTTGGTCAGATGAGAGAGGAGTACCCTTGTCAGGGATGGAGATAGCACGATCACCTGACACTAGATCTCCTTCGGAGCTCGTGAAAGCTGCCAAAGCCATATTTTCACCAGAAACTTGTTTTCCTTTGGAGCCCACTTGATTATTTGCCTCACCTGTGTCAGAATCTGTTCCACTAAAAGAAACATTTTCCCGCTTCCTTCTGAGGATCTCAGTGAAGGGCTTCGGACCCTCAAATGAAATATCACCATCAGCTCCTGAACGCTCCAGTGTCTTTGCTGACCTTACACCAGCAATGCGATCATTACTTTTGCTGGTTGGACCTTCACTTCTAACAGAATCCCTTGCACCTTTAAGCTCAGACAGACTTTTGGGGGCTGCAAAGTCCACAGTATTATTTACCTCGTCTGTTCTAGAAATGGAGTTCCTCTTATTTCTTCCTGCCAAATCACTTGACTGCCTTATTCTGCTGCTGAGAAGTCTGCCCTGTTCTACCTTATTGGGCTGAATGGGTGGCATCCGCCGCAGATCCATTCCTCTTTCATTAGACGCTTCTGCTGGAAGTTTCAATCTACCCAGCAAGCGGCTGCTTATATTACTCTTCTGCGAAAGAGGCTGCTGGCCTTTGCGAGAGCAGTTGTCGAATCCACAATTAATTGCACGTTGCCTCTTCCTTTCATAGTTCGTGCCATGATCTGACCGAGGCACCCCTTCAATCCTCCTTTGCTTTGATAGCTGATGCCGCAAATCTGAACCCCTAATTCTCTCAGGACTTCTAGGTCTCCTTAAGCCTCTATACTCTAGAGTTGACGACCTCTCGGACGACCTTCTAAGGGAAGACCTCTCCGATGACCTTCTAAGAGAAGATCTGTTGGACGACCCTCTAAGAGAAGACCTCTCGGACGACCTTCTGAGGGAAGACCTCTCAGATGACCTTCTGAGGGAAGACCTGCGGCCATTATACTCCCAATCAAGCCGGTCATGATCTACAGCACCAGCAGCGTGTGCACTGTACGGCTCTTTCTCATATTCAGGAACACCATCGAAATTCAAAGAGTGGTGGTACTGGTACTCAGCCACAGAGCTCAAATGCCTGCCACCATCATCTAAGTTGTGACTGAATTCCTCTCCATCAACGTAAAACTCTGCATCTTCTGTATCCACAAGCACATCAAAACCAGGAGAAGACTCTCTCAGAATTTCCCCAGCCTCCAATCCATTAGTATAAGGCACATCTTCAGCAGAAGACACATGGCTGCTCAAATAACTGCCATGATTCCGTTTGAAAGCTAAATCATGGATGGGCCTGGGACTTGCAACTTGATGATCTTGAATCAATTCCAAGCTTACACTACTCCTCCATTCTGGTCTCCTAATTGGTTCAGTTTCAGCCTTCGTCATCCACGGAATATTGGTCTGAAGGAGCTCATCTTGAGATGAAAACTTTTGGAGGGGGGCAGCAATTTTCAGTTGAGGCTGAGCAGATTCATCAAAGGTTTTAGAAGGCTGGGCAGGAGGAGCTGGAGCCAAGACATTAGCTGGCTGGGGACCATGCAGAAAAGGGCACCTATCAGCCTTCTTACAATAGCCCTGTTGAAAATAGTAGCAGGGAACACTCTGCTTGCTGGGAACCTGGGGAGCTCCTCCTACCGCCCTACTTTGAGCTGGTGCAAGCACGGGTGCTGGCAATGAGGCAGCTGGCTGAGAAGAAGCCATTGGTGGCACTCCTGTAACTGTTGTGCCTCGACTCCCCAAAAATGCTTCGAGAGGTGGATGCCGGTAGGAACACATTGGATTCAAGCAATTGCTGTTCAACCAGTACCAGCAATCTCTTGGGTTCATCCTTGCAGTATCACTATGCCGATATTCACATTCACTTCCCTGACAATGGAAGATATATAACAACTTTGTAAGCAACCTTTACAAATCAATGCACAAAGGAGGAAAAAATCAATAGACAGTAAGTAATCAGATATTATCCACAAGCAACAATTCAAAGCACAAAAACACAATTTCCTTGCAAGCGACCTTCAAAAATCTTAAACTATCAAAGATACCCACAGAGCATGATTGTCAGTATCAAATTTTCAATTCACCATAATAATGATGCAGCAAAAATGAGATCTATTCATCATCCAACATACGCGCGCACAAAACATTCAGACCTGTAGCTACACCACTCTTTGAAAGTAAATTCAAAAACTGCAAAAATCTATTTCATTCATCATGTGAATATCTTCGCGAGCAACCGTGACAAATCTTGATGCTACCAAATATACCCACCCACAGAACACAAGTCAGCATCAAATTTTCAATGCAGCATCTCAATGATTCAACAAGATGACATTATTTTCAATCGTCCAATACACTTACACACCCACAGACAACGTTCAGATCCGCAGTCACGTAACTATTTGAAAATTACAACCAAATCTATTCCTCCTAGATGTCAACCCTAATCAAATAAAAATTGTAAATTACTTGTACATCATGCCAATATCATTGGGAGCAACTTTCGCAAATCTCAAATTATCAAATTTCAGGATAAAATTTTCCGTTCAGCTTCCAGTGATACAACAAATCGTCCAACACAGACACCCTAATTCAGACCAAACTACCATCAAATTCAAAACGCTAAGATCAACCACCAATCAAAGACTAGGAATGAATCAAAATCAATCCCCGCACGCCCAAAGCACCAATCCACCAAATCCGACCACCTCCGTGTACCCATCTCAATCATACAAAAACAGAAACTTTTTCACAAAATTCGAAAGAAAAAAAATGCCAAAAGTCGGCACCTTTTTGCAGGTAAAAGGGGAGGCAAGGAAGTAGACGCAGTCGGTGTTCTTCTTCGTCGCCTCCTCCTCCGCCGCCGCCGCCGCCGTCGCTGGGTCCTTGGGCGCCTCCTCCATCGCCGCCGAGTCAAAGAATTGGGGCGCCAATCAGAGAGAAGGCTAGGTAACGTGGGAAGGCAGAGGAGGAAGTGGAGGCGGCGGCCGACGGTGGCCGTAGCTGGCCGTGGTTCGCCCGAGGCGATGGTGGCGGCGGCGGCGCCGTCGGGTTCGGCGGAGATAGGGTGGACAACGGGATTTGGACTTCCCCAATCAGCACAGTTAAGTTGAGCTCCACTTCAATTTGCTCGTCTGGTCGGCCGACCAGGAAAAATCTTCCTGGTCGGTCGAGAGGCTACATTCTTTGCTCACGTGAAGTTAATTAAGGCTATTTTTATAATAAACTCTTCCATCTCCTGAAATTAATTAAGGCTGTTTTTATAATTTTATGAGATAGTTAAAAAAAATAAAATATAAAATAAAACACGCACCAAGCTGGCCTCCCGACCAGGAAATTGGACCTCCATTTTTTTAGTTCAGGCCTTGTGTGGGCCCGAGTGATGCATGGGGCCCACCGCAAATTTTAGATCTTCTCAACCATATTATGTAAAGAGCTTTTCAAAGGGGAAAATTTTAAACAGAAAATTAAAATTACGTGCTTGTAGGACAATTATTAAAAAAATTAATAAAATTTGAGTTATTTTAAATATCCCAACTTAAATAAAATAACTTTTTACTAGAAAATGAAGATATTTTTTTCTATTACTCAGCGGTGGGTGAATCGAACTAATTTAATTTTAACATAACAAACATTAAAATATTTTGAATTTTAATAAGTAAAAATTTTAATAATTAAATGGAATTTATTTCTTAAAATATTTTAAATTCGAATGGAATTATAATCCAAGTTTTTTTAATAATAAATAACAATACATAAATAAATAAATAAATATTGTAAAAATTAAATATGTATTATTAAGTAACAAAATTTAATTTGAGTAGTTTACTTATAAATATATTATAATTTATATTATTTTTAAATTTTCTAATTTAGGTAGAATTATTGTTCGGGCGCGGGATTGTCCGCCCCCGGGGTGACCTCGGTTTTTGTGTGATCCGATCCGGTCCGGGTTTGAAGGGTTCGGTAGGACCGAGGCGCCCTTGCCGCGCAAAGAGATCGTGCAATAATATAAAATAATACAAATGATGTCAAAAGTACCAAAATGACACACAGGCAATTTTTACGTAGTTCCTTAGGGTTCAACTTGAATCACTAAGTCAGTCCTTTGGTTTGTATATCTCCTTTCTGGATTCGCTTTGGGTACCACTTCGGGGCCGAGAACGACCGGCGTCAATCGAAAAACCACTACGAAAGTTCGTTGTTTGCTTCTGTTTCCTGCTGTTTCTGATCAGACGGGCTGCTTTCCAAATTTTCTCTAGCAACGACGGCGACGAACTCCGGTGAAAATAACTTTGGCTTTCGAGACCACTTCTCCGAATTCACTTCTTTCACCACCTAGGGGCCGGGAACGACTGGCTCTTGTCGGAAAACCGCTTCAAAGATCCGCCTTTCCACTGTTTACTGCTCTTCCATACTCTGTTTTTTGCCTTTTCCAATCGGCAGCTTACTGGTAGAATCCCGGAGACTGTAGCAACGGAATCCGGTGGAACTCCACCCTGTTCTGGAGATTGTTTCGTGGCCTTCTCCTGAGACACCACGTCTGCTCAGGCAACGACCAGACTTTATCAAAAAACTGCCACGAAGTCGACCTTTCGCTAATGTCTTCTACTCTGTCTCCTCCCTTATCCGATAGGTGACTTCTTGAATTGTTTCCAGTGATGGTAGCTTCTGATTCCAGGTAAACTCGACTTGTGTTGGTATATCACCTCCCCGGCTTCAATTTGGATTCCACTTCTGGGTTGGGAATGACCAGAATTGTCCAGAAAATGGCTACAAAATCTGGCTTTTGCTGCTGTTACTGCTCTGTTTTCGACTGTCTTCTCCGATCAAATGGGCATGTTCCTGGCTTCTTTCCGGCGACTGCAATGGCGTACTCCGGCTAAGCTCACTTTGGGTTTCGAGACCACTCCTCCGTCTTCACGTTCC
>JAVDBV010048271.1:0-22899 GCA_032619315.1 Piper longum | reverse complement strand
ACCATCCAGACAACTCTCACGTGGTTAGCTTCAGAGATATTGAACTGCAACCAGACTTAACATATCCGGAAGATGCGGTTCGGATTGTAGATCGCAGAGTGAAAATTCTCCGAAGGAAAGAAGTTCCCCTAGTTCGAGTGCAGTGGACTCGAAGAGGAGTTGAAGAATCTACATGGGAGCGCGAAGATGAGATGAGGAAGCGTTACCCAGAGATGTTCGAGCAACCAGCTTCATAACCAGGTACCTCTTTAGATATTATCCTTCTTCAGATTATAGATGAATTGGAAACTTTCTTAGTTAAAATTTCGGCCGTTTCTCGACCGTTTTTGGTAATTCGAGAACTTCTATATTAGTTTATTTGCATATTCACTGATTTAGCATGATTGGATGTTATGATAGTTTTTCTTTATTTATAGTTTTATTTAATTATTTATTCATTATTATTTATTTATTTTTATTTATATGTTTATCAAATATGATGAATATTTACATGATTATTTGTTATTATTAACATTTTATTTACTTATGAATATTTGTCTTATTATGTATAATAAATTGCGCATATATATGTATAATATACTTATTATTTATTTGTTCATGATGTGTATGTCATTATTTATTTATATTTAATTATGTATTGTTGTGTTGTATGACTATGATATTATTAATAGTCCTTATTAACTGGTATTAACTATTTGTTTATTTAATTATTTAATTATTTATTGAATTATAATAGATTTATTTATTTATTTATATTTTTACTGACACGAGGATATATTGATAATTACTCGTATTTACCTGTATATTTATATAGTATTATTATATTATTATTTTATGATTAGAGTATTGTTCATGTTTATATACTTATTATTTATCTAATTATCTACGAATGTATTTTCTTTGTTAATTTATCTATTTATTATAATTATTATGGTGTCTCGATTTGTATGCCACATGTTTATTTATAGGTTGGTTAGTATTGTTTTCTTTGTTGTGATGTATTTATGATATGAGCACACACTACGAGCATGCATCATGTAGAGAAATTAGTATTTTACTTGGCGTATTTAGAAGTGGTTTCCGATGTAGGCTTCGGAGTTCGAGCTTGGCGTAGGACTCTCCTTCTCTGTTTGACTCCTTGCGTGTAAGATTTAATCGTATTTTAAACGTAGGACGTCATCAACGGTGTTTTATCGGATCTCTCCGATGTCAGGTCATTAGCCGCATTTTTACACTTGTTTAATAAAACTACGAGGATGAGATCCCTTGTTAGTTTTTGAACTTTAGTTGTAGAAATTTATTATACAAGCATCATCCCTAAGCCTATTATATAAGTATGCGCTGTTTTACAAATTTTACGAATAAGAGAATGAGTGGTACGGAGATATGTGTAGACCGTGCTAGTACTCCTTCAAACCATGAGGTAGTGCGGGTGTATGATGTACTACGTAATGTAGCTCATTTCCAGCGATAGCCGGCCACAGTGTTAAGGGGCTAGACGCCTGCCCTCTCCAAAAATGGGTGGCCAGGGGAACCCTCTCTTCACGACTAGAAAGGTGGATGTGGGAAGGGGGTTGGGTGATGGGGTAGACGGGGGTAACTCCCTAGCCCTTGTTACCACTCATTTGCTGACGCCGCTATCTTATCTGACGTGATTGCAGCGGTATGCTCTTCCAAGACCTTCGCCGTCATTATCATAAATCGACATTTTCTCCACATCAATCTTCTTCTCCTTCATCAACTTTAATAAAGTTAATAGCTGATTGGTGATGTAATCATTATTTTGTTGGATTGGTTCTTCATTTCGTTGAATCACCTCCTTGGTCTCACACGCATCATACTCAAGTGTCGTTAGGCAATCCTCCACCATATTGAGTCTTATTTTGTTCATCATGATTGACGCATGGGAAGTGGTTTAATTTTGGAGGATCAAACGACTTTGAATACTAATTTGATAGTCATTAATAACCCTTCTTACTAAATTGGCGTCCCCTAATCCGTTTTCTACTCTGATAGATAGTGGATAATATAATTTTAAATTTTACTTAGAAAATATTGTTCACTTACTGATTCTCACTAAAGAGTTCATTATATATTTATAGCCTTTTGATTTCACCGACTCACCCATAACATCCAACTACCCGATTACTTATTACAATTTCTAATTTTTACGTAATTGATCAACTAATAACGAAATACGAAAAGATAGGTAACAACAACACTCCCAAAATTGCATCATATAAGACATATATATATATATATATATATATATATAATTTATGCTACTTCAAAATATTGATGTAATTAAATTTAAGAAAGTAATATTTTTGCTAATTTTTTACTTAGTTTGATGAGTCCATCAATAGGGAGTTATTCATAAAATTTGACTCTGGAATCTATAGAGTGGAACCGATTTGGCCAGAACCAAAAATAAAAATAAAACTATGATCACAAAGAGCTCACTCTATGGTGATCAAGTTCCACCATTATTGTCTCATCTTTGAATTCTGGCCATAACACCACCTTCATTGCCTCAGATATCATGTATGTAATATATTACACATAATCAACTATATATTAAATGTATTAGAACACTGCTGATCATGAACAAATATATGACTTAGATTTAAAAGCGCAACATTTCAATTCGAGTGCACGCCTCATGCTACACGTACAATTTTTACCCGTGTTCTCCACCCACGTTATGAAATAAAGGTTAGGCGTTAGCTATGATTTAGAAAATTTAACCTAAGTAGTTACGCGAGGACGTAGGCAGTGAACGTGGATGCTGAATATACACAAAACATTTTTCTTTTTTTATAACTTTGAGAGTGTGGAGCATGATGAATAACTTGCTCTTAGCGTGCCAGATTTATTGTTGGAAGCACTGATTGCAAAGCCATGTTATGTGCGTCACACCCTTCAAATTTGTACTCATATTTATATTTTGATTTTCATATTTATTGATTTTGCTTGTTTAACTTATATTGGTACTACATTTATCAATTTTATATACTTATCTTCTACATAAATATAGTATTGATCAATTTTTATCAGTTTTGTACATTTAATAATTTTTTGAAGTTTGTATTTATACATTAATAAACCTTTCTTACCAACTCTTAATTATCACTTTTGCATGTTTACCATTTTTCTATTAGTGGTATAGTCTTTATCAATTTTGCATGTTTACCATTTTTCTATTAGTGGTATATGTACGTTTTTTACATTTGAGTAAATTGATAGATAATATTTGCTTATCTTTATAGCTTTTAGATTTATTAGTTAACTTATACGCGTGGCTAGAATTAACCATACGTGGTGTGCACAAAATGCTCACAATGCTCTCGTTGCATCTTGCTGGTCAGCTCTAGTTCATGCTTATGTTACCGATTGCAAACTAAGTTCTGAGTGATAACTCTTAGAAGTTTCTGGGGCCCTAATATATAGTTTGTTATTATTTTTTTCGAAAGAGTGGATTAATCTAATCAAGGAATAATTTATTGGCTGTTAGGTCTTACAACCAATGTTAACTTTAAAATCTAATGAACAAGTAGATAAAAATTCAAACAGGCAGGACATTATAATCAGGATGTGTGTGGTGTGGAGCTCCTTGTGTCATGTGTGTATGGTTGCGCTTGTAGTATTTGGTTGATAACAACATGAGCATAGAGAAAAGCATGGAACTCCTCTCATACAAAATCAATTTCGAGCGTTGTTGGAATGGCACAACTGCAAGAGTAAATTGATGGCTTTAACAATGTATTGGCAGCATTGTGAAACCAGTCCATCCATCTCACCCGAGTTCCTCTACTTCCCATTCCTATTCTTACTATTACTAAACTTGAACCCATCTTATTCTCCAAGAATTGAAAGAAAAAGAGAGATAAAGCAGAAGTCCAACTTGTTTCATATTAACTAAGAATTAGTATACACAAGAAGGAACAATGGGTCTTTCATCCTATGCTCTCGTTAATCCTTTCAAAGACAAAACCATCTATGATCACAAAGTCAAGGTTTGTGCAACGATTTGTTCATTGGCATATTGTCGAGTGATGCTTCAAATTTCCAATGTTTTTGAGATCATGCCATGGATTTGTTTCTGGGTTTTCTATATGGTACAGGATAGGAGTGGAAATGAGGTTGATTTCGGCATTTATCGTGGAAAAGTGCTACTGATTGTCAACGTTGCTTCTAAATGGTAGCTTAGAATTTGATATTTTAATTTGTTCTTGAATTTTGGGATATTGATATTTCTTTACCTTATTCTCGTGCAATGTCTTCTTCTTTTCTCTTATGTAATTGAATATTGTTGGCTATGCTTTCTCCTGAGAAAGTGGCTTCACTGATGTCAATTACACCCAGCTCACCGAGCTGTACACCAAATACTAAAACAAAGGCGAGCTTCCTTCTTCACTTCTTCCACGTCTAGCTCTCTTTTATTAATTATTTTTCACATATTATACAAGTTCCTTGGTCGTCGTAGTTTATATATAAACATATACGTATTTGGATATTGCAAATTAGTGAGCAAGAAAAGTTAATGCATGCATGTCAAGGAACTTAATTTTGCTGCTCTACATTTTCAGATTTTGAGATATTGGCATTCCCATGCAACCAGTTCTTGCGGCAAGAGCCTAAATCGATCGAGCAGGTTAAGGACTTTGCATGCAAACGATAAAAGGACGAGTATCCATTCTTCCAAAAGGTGAGAACATTAGCTATAATGGATAAACTTCTTCTTGTTCATACATTTTGATTGAACATTTTTACATGTTGAAGGATTGTTGTGTGTTACATGTTTATATAGTTTCGTGTGAATGGCCCTGATACAGCTCCTGTGTACCAATATCTAAAGGCCAATCAGCGTGGTCTTTTTGGAACAAGAATCAAATGGAACTTCACCAAGTTCTTAGTTGACAAAGAAGGCAAAGTGATAGTCCGTTATGGTACTTCTACCACTCCTTTGTCCATTGAGGTATTAGCCTTTTTGTTTGATCATACATGCGTGCATTATCGGTCCTAATTCTAAAATAATTAAAAAGGCTGGTGTCGAAAAAAGACACATTAAAATTTTGTTATTTTAACTTTAAATCGTATAGATTTATGTTCTCCACATCTTTTTTAATTTAGATTAAGAAGATAAGTTAGTTCCTTGGCATAAAAAATGTTCATACTTGCATAAGGGATATGCCCAAAATTGTTTCTTGTGAATGACAACATAGCATTTTTTGCTTGTTATCTGAGGAGGATATAAAAAAGGCGATAGGAGAGATGGAGGCTAATTAACGGTTACTGAAGTGTCTCTTCGTATAAACGGAGGAACAAGTTCTTTCATGATTCATCAAATTTGCAGCAAATTATTGTTGGAAATCATATATTGAAAGTTTTTGTATGAAGCGAAATAATTTGTAATTTTAGTATTTTGTAAAGCTAATTTTTTCTTTTTGTTGCTTTTTAATTAGTTGAATCTTCTCTTTTTATTAAATCGGTAAAATTGTTTATTCTCTTTTTTTTAATTAGAATATATATTCTAGTTTCATGTGACTTCTCTCTCAAAGTGTCACCCAAATTCTAGAAAATAGCTGGGCCAAATTCCGGATTAATTATACATCTATCTATCTAATTTCTACATCTTTCACAGCTCACAACTCACTTAATTTGCTTAATCCAACGTAAGATGTTCCACTCAAAACCTCTCATTCAAAAGGTTGTTGGGCAACCTAAATTCGAGTGGCTCTCAAACTTCCATTCTCTGAAAAGATCTTAATTTTTTGTAAATAGGAAAAAATTTTAATTTGAAATTTTTTTTAAAAAAAATCTATCTAAGAAGTATGCCCACATTGTCCTCCATTTACCCACTTGTGATCAATCTAGACCTCAAAAAAATAAAGAGAACTTGGCCCAGGGGAGGGGGTTCTTCAATTATGTACTTCACTGACACAACAAACAGTTCATATACTTTGTACCAACATTCACTTCTTGTGGCTAATGTCCATTGTCATGTCTTTGTCCCCCTCTTAATCAGTCATATCAGACACATGAAACCAATCAATAAAGCAAGCCCCTACTTGAAGATAAAAAGCTTCAATTACAAAGGCCAACTCAAAGTGGGTCTTTGGGAGTTGATGGCTTCAAAAAAGCTAAACAAGCTCCAATGGCCGGCATTAAACAAGATAAGATGGGGTGATCTGGAAGTGATTGGGGGATACGACATAGACCTGGTAAGACATTAGCTCGTGAATCTCACGGGAGTTTGGGACCCAAATTTCTCCCCTCCTCTATTGGGAAGTTGCACCCATTTCTATGCAGCACAAGGATGTCTTCCAAAAGTTTCGTGTCCTGAACTGATCACAATACTGTTCAAAGTACAAGCAAGCTGCCAAACGTCTATAATGGAGAACGGAGTGGTGTTACAGGAGTTTAATATGACCTGGTACAGTCGCCGACAGAGACTAATTGATCATATGCTCTCAAACGAGAGCGGGTCAGTGGGAAGGATTGCAAGCTATCAGACGAGAAGACTTGTAATTACATATACCATGCATCACAGTTTAAAAACAGAAAACTACGAGACCAAGTCGGACTCGACTTCAAACAGACTCAAGTCATTAATATTAAATTTTTAATTATATAAATAAATATTTATATAAAATTAATATATATATTGATTTTTTGATACTTGAAATTGATAGATTTATAATGTACATGGTTCAAAAAGGTTGATTTAGTTAATCTAAAAGAAAATTAATATATTTTGATAACTTGTATAATTCGACTCGAGGCATTAATTATAAAATTGGTTAGTATAGAGTCATCTATGAAGTTTGATTCGGCAAACTAAGAATTAGAGTCGACTCGGAGAATTTTTAGAGTTAAAAAGGAGTTTTAAAACTATTTCATGTATATATATATATATATATACACACACACACACATACTCACTCATGCATAAACAGATAAATAATAAATACCTAAAAATAAATATTAATTTAATCATAAACTAATAATATCATTATACTATATAAATACATGGTTAAAAAAGAGTAAATATCCATATATACTCATATTAGTAAATATATAAATAAATAAATAAATAGTAATTTAATAAATAAATAAATATTTAATATTAATCAATAATGAATAATAATAATATCATAGCTATCCAATAATTAATATAAATAAATACTAGCCTACACGTGAGCCAACAAACAAATAAATAAATAAATATAAAATTTAGTAAACATCAATAAGACTAATATTAATAAGTAAATATATTATTAATATTAATAAATAATCACATAAACATGCATTATAATCAATAAACATACAAATAACTAGGAATGAATAATATGAATAAATAAATAAATAAATGAATAATAAATAATAAATAATAAATAAATAACTAATAAATAATAAATAAATAAATAAAAATATTCATAACATCCAAATATGCTAAATAATATGAATATGTATCTAAACTAATGTAAGGTACATTAAATCAATGAAAACAGTTGAAAAACGGGCTGAAAATGAACTAAACTGTGTCAAATGGGCTGAATTGAACCGAGTCGAACCGTGTCAAATGGGTTGAATTGAACCGAGTTGAATGTGCTAAACAAACTTGATCCAGGCTAACTAAATTGGAGGGCTAGGTCAGCTGGGCGGCCATAGGCATGGACTAGCGGACTCGGCAAGGGCTGGTGGGCAGGTGGACGTGAGCACACAATCCGGACCAACATGGCAGGCGGTGCCCGTCACCGAAAAAAGCCAATCACGATTGACAAAGGGTAGGACGGGGAAGGTGCTGGTGGTGACAACCGATGAAGTCCTGCTTTCAGTTGGCCAAAATATGGGAGGAAAGTGCCTAAATCGTCTCTTGGTGCAACGATTGCGGCCATAATGATGGTCAAGGTTAGTCTCAAAATGATAGTCGTGGTAGGAGAAGTTGATCTGGGTAGTGAGATTGGCCAAATGTGACTTGCTAGCACCGGAAAACACCTCGTAAGCAGTGGTGGTGGCTGGAAATCGATGACCAAAAACACTCTGCCGTTCGCTAATATGGCAGCCCCGACATAGATGTGGGTCCTACTCAGCAGCCGACTGCGAGGCGGTAACGATCAGACCTGTTCGGTGATCGGAGGATGATCGGAAACTCACCAGCGACGAGCTGAAGTGATCCCTACCTAGGGTATATCCAATATATATATAGACCGTCCAAAGTCAAAATTGACTCGAAGCATAAAAGTGAATATATAGACAGTAATCAAGGCAAGAAGTCTAAATGAGCCTCGAAACTCTGAACTCCATCATATGAAAATCTATTATTCAAATTAAGCTGGGTCTACAGGGCCAATTCGGTAGTGCAAAATACCTAAGAATCATGTAAATGAGATACCCAGAAATTCTAACTATATATTAAACGCTACAACAACCTAGATATAGCCATAAAACCCTGGTTAACACATAAACAAAATATGTATACCTCATATATACACATTTAACTCATATTTTATTGTAGTATAACTGAGCATATCATCTTCATATCAGACATATTTGGCCATTATAATGTACTCATAAGGTTATCTGGGCCCTATAATCATAGTTTAAAAATTGGCTTAGCTTAAATTCACTCGAATTGATTCGAGACTAGCCTGAACTAGGCAAAATTACAAGTGCTTAATACCCTAACCCGAGGCTGAGGTTTTATATCTAATTATTTTTATTGGCATAGGTTTGTGCCTAGTCGAGTCCACTACTCAATATTGCATCGAATCAATTTTTAGCAATCTAAAATTGATGAGGTTAAATCATCTTGTTTAAAATATGTGTAATAAATAACTATGAACATAAAATGCTTTAGATGTTGGGGTGGCGTGAAGATGAAAATGGCATATCTATAATCTTATGATTTAGATGCAATTTGGTCCTGCATGTATTTGGAATTTTTAGATTTTTTTGTTTGTAAATTGATAGATTACATATGTTCCTATAACAGATTTTCATTCTCACCCGACTCTGCAAGTGGTGGAGCAGTTATTAGTTATGTTTGCCACTTCCAAAAATATCGTCTTGTAAGCCACATCCTAAGCCACGTGGCCTGCATGATCTAAGTGCACGTGTACGTCATAAAACAAGTGAAAGCCTGCCTAAAGACTCCCCCCCCCGCTCCTCGTGTGGCCTTAGGCATTGGTTGATGTAAAATCCACTTTTGGCCTCGATTGATCGGATAAGTTTATGGATTGGCTTGGTCAGATATAACTATATTTGTATTCGATTTTAATTTGAAAATCTAAACCTTAATTTAATCAAAATTCAAAGATTACATTCATTTTATTTATCATATCGGAGGGAGTTATTTATAAACCATGAAAATAGAGTTGACTTGGAAAGTCTTTGGGTTAAAAACGAGTTTTAGACGAAAATTCCTGAGACAAATAAGAAATATTTGAGCTAAACAAAATTTGCATCATTTCTTTGATGACAATTCCAATTTCAGAAAACTTAATTGTACATATATATTGTCACTAAACATAAAGATATATATTGTCACTAAACATAAAGAATGGAGCTTTTTATTAAAAAAAAGTTGAATATTTTTTATATTATTAGATGGAGAGAAAATCTATTATAATTAATTGAAAAGAGAATTTTTTATTATAATGAAAAATTGCTCCTCAGTTAATAATAATAATAATATTTTTTTGAATAATCTAGTCCTGGCAAGGTGGACCTGGCCTGGCGCAGCATGATCTAGCCTCTTGCGGTCACCTTTTTATTATAAAGTGGCGGTCGAAGGCCACCCTTTGGTAGGCTGGGCTGCCTATGGCCTCTAGACAACTAAATCTAATCACCCCAAGACTTGGGAGGCCAGATCCAGCTGCCCTAAACGTGGTGGACCAATTTTGGCCATCCTGAGGCTTGCCCAAAGACGGCTGGGCCTCGGGGCCACTAGCTCTAGCCATCCCAAGATGTGGGGCGGCCACTAGCAAACCTTTTGAAAACAAAACCTTTTTAATTTTTTTAATATTTTTATTAATTGGGTTTATCTTAATTTTTAAATGATGGTATTTTAGACAATTTGTATTTTTTTTAATTTTTTTTGGTAATTTGGCTTAGATTTTCTCCCCACATAGTAATATAAAAAAATATTCTCCCTTTTCTAAAATAAAATCTCTAAAGGTTAACACCCATCAAAATTTTGTACATATATATCATGAATTATTTATTTCTATTGCTAAATGTCAACATATATAAGATGTAAAAATAAAACAATAAAGGAATAGCTTTCTTACTAGAAATGGGAGAAATTTTTTAATTTTTTTAATATAACCTAGTGGTTGGAATATCAAGCCTAATTACTAGAAACTTAAAAAAATATATAAATTATTTAAAATATCCTCATTTAAAAATTTAAAATAAATGTCATAAAATAATTTTAAAATTATAAAAATAATTGAGATAAGGGTGGCCACCCAGCCACACCTTAACTTATGGCCGCTGGACTGGGCTGCCCAAGGCCGAGTGTAGCTTGATCCCAAGGATAGGTTGGGGTGACTTATTTCGGTGGCTCTAGGTCAAGGCGGCCAGTTATCGGCCACCCCTTGACGAGGGCTGCTGGGATATAGCCACCTTGACAAGGGCTGCCCAAGAATAAAAATATAATTTTTTTATTTTAATTTTTAATTATAAAACATTGGTAAGTTTGTCATTATAATATTTTTTTTTGGTGATTAGTTTTAATTCTGCACCATTCGTTAATATTAAAAAATATTCTCCATTTTTTAGTAAATAGCTGGTAAAGGATACACCTTGCAAAAAAAAATTGGTATAATATTTAAGAGAGTTTTATAATGAGATAGTTTGGTTTTTAGTGACCACAAATATTAGGCCGACAGGGAGGAGTAGGAAGGAGATTATTTGAGACATTCGTGCACTCCAATCCAGTTTCCAACCTACTAGATCAGTGCTAAAGATATCCAGTGGGGTTGCTTGTCTCCCAGATTCTTGTCAATGCCCAGTTCTCCCTAACATCCCTGTAGACGCAGTTTCACTCCTATCAATGATTCTACCTTAACAGATGTGTTCAGTTGTGGGCATGAAGGAATAGCAGCAATGACCCACGAAAGTTGCAATCTTGATTACCCTTCGTCTTCATCTGGGCACCTCACTTTTGGACCAAGAAGCAAGTCTGCTCATCACTTTGCATGATATTACACTACTCTCTCTTGGTCTCCATCCAGGTGACTTGATAGCCGCAAACCTGCCTCCACATCAAGAAAAATCTTTTTTTTTCTGTAGCTGCATTGCAATCTTAGTTTATTAACACAGTACTAATTATTGCGTTTAAAAATTGTTAAATAATTTGAAGTAGGTGACAGTAATTATAATTAAGTGAGCATGCAGGTTGCAACATTTTGCATAAGGGAAAAAAAGAATTTTTTTTAATATGATTGATACACCACTCCATTTTAAATTAATTAATTAGACAGTAGAATTCCAACTAAAAAACAGTGGAGACCCTACTGAGTAACTAGATGTGATTATTTGTGGTTGTCTTTTTATTTAGATAAAAAAATTAGTAACAGCTTGTGCTTGTAATATTTCTTCATATCTCATGAGTTCAAGTAAATATAAGTGATTAGATTATAAGGACGAGTTATAAGAATAATTAATTTGTCTGATTTTGAAAAAAAAATTATAGACACATAATTCAATGGACGTATAACAGCTACTCAATCCAAAACTATGAACCTCTATATTTATTTATTTTTAAAGTGGTATAAATTAAAAATGCATAGCTATAGGGTTATATTCGGTTAAGCGTGCATATTTTTCACATGGACAATTACATCACCGTCAATTCTATACTCATAAAAGAAAGAAGACTATCTTCAATAGCATTATATTATTATGAAAGTAAATTAGTCTCAACTTTAGCTGATACTTTTATATAAGCTAAATTTAATATCAGCGAGTGGATTTTAAGGACACTTAGTTAAATTTTATCTATACCAAAAAATTCACAGCCATGTGATTTAATTGGATGGTAGAATTTAAAAGATGTTGGCATTTTAATATTATTATTAACGAAAAAATATTTACAGTCAAGTAGCGCCAATTATTAGTTATACAAAATTTTTCCTAGTGTCAAACACCACTCATTTCTCCTATAAATAATCAAGCTCCATTGGAGATCTAGCTAGAACAAACCAAAAAGCTTGTTCATAGCACCATATATCTCTCCGCTAAATTGATCCGTTCGTTTCATAGTTCATCATTTTATTGTCATCCGTCACCATGGCTCTGCAGCTGTTGGCCCCTAGAAGCATATTGAAGCTCCGGCCATGGCAGCGGTGTTCGAAGATAGCAAAGGAGAGGAGGGCAAGGCTTTATATCATATGGAGGTGCACTGTCCTCCTCCTTTGTTGGCAAGACTGATATTGAAGATAGTAAGCTTACAACATATAACAGCGTTTGCTAATGCTCTTGCAAGATCGGATGCCAGTTATATTGATTAACACTGCCATAATCTTCACCTGGGTCTTTTAGTTATGTGAAGAGCAGTTCTTCATCTTGCTCCTGGTATGAGAATTTTGATGCTAGATCCATAATTCTGGCTATGGAGCAACATCTTCAACTATATATATACATGGTCAGTTTGAGCTCTCAAGTAGTATGGAACTTCCACATTGATCAATAGAGTTTTGTAGAACAGTTGAGGAAATCAAAATGTGAGGATCAGAAGCATTTGACGATGGAGTAATGTACATGTATAAATACTGTATTAGTGTATGAGTTAACAGTGTTCACTTTGCAGCTTTTGCTGTTCAAAGAGCTTGCACCGACGCTACCTTATGTGTACGTGTGTGTGTATGTGTGTGTATCTTTGCATGTTTAAGGCATTATAATTTGACGCAAAGTGTTTGATAACTCCGTTAATGCCCATGTAATGGCGTGAGGGTCGAATTATAAACGTGAATAAAGGAGGAAAGTTCAACAAAAACATTGTCATATATAATTATATAAATCTTAGATTAGGATTGATGCCACTAACCCTTTTCGGAATATTTTGGAAGAATTTGAGAAGCTGATAAAAAAAAAGTTGAATCGTAAGAATTACAGCAGCTAGAGTTCATCAACTTTCAACGCAATTTTTCTTCGAAGGGAAAAAGAATGTGGCGAAAAGTGATAGGCTTCTACCGTTCATCTTTAAAAATGAAACTAATTGTGATTGAAAACTGATTTTTAAGGCCATCTTTTGATGAAAAAAAGAAAGTTTTTTCAGACAATTAAAGGAAGAAATTAAGAACATATTATTTGAGCAGGAGCCAACAAATGGTTACAGTGCATTTTTTGTCTCAAACTGAGAAAGCCAGTTGGTGGGAATGGAAATTTAAGAGTTTCGCTGTCACAAGATAGTGGGAGTTTGATGGCTGGGCCTAAGAATTGCCACAAAAATATGATCTACCAAGACACTAGATAAGGTGATAAGATGTTTGTTGTCAGGTGGGTTCTTAACAAGGAGGAACCCAATTATGAATTGTGAATAAAGGGTATGAAAAGTTATCGTCAAAACATTCAAAAAAAGTTATTGATAAAAACTGAAAATAAATATGAAATTTTTGTAATATACACATTCATGCCCTCCTTTCATTTCCTTTTCATTCACTCTGAAAAGCTTCCAAGTAGCAATAAATATTTAACCCTAAACTGAAATTTGTGTTCGAATAAAAAGTAAAAAATTCAACCAATTAAAATACAAGAAAAAAATTCAAAGCGTTGTGACCTTTCTCTATTTTTAATTAGAATTTATCTTTAAAATTAAAATCTCTCTAAGATATAAGATTATTATAATCTATTATACTAATTAAGGAGACTATCTACACAATTGAAACCTATTTCCCACATAAATTACCCATGACAACATCTTGTCTAATTTACACAATTAAAAATTCCAAACCTGAAAGACAGGATCTTACTGGGAAAATTTATAAGAAATATGAGGTCATGAACACTTGCTTCTGATATTATATATTTATATGCCCTTCTACTTAAGGATTAGATTCCAACTGTAAGAGGGCCCACATACAAAGCATACAAACACACAGAAAAATCCAGACTTGCACATAATAAAATAGTTTTAAAGCTTCATTTCAAATTCTAGAAGATTTCGTGATCATTTAGAAGCAAATACTTAATACATCAAATTCTTTTTCCATTCAAGTCAATAAAAATTTAAAACAGCTCGTTCTTCCACCCGGTGTCCAAAGGGTGTTGGGGGATATGAACACTAAATTAGGATACATCCAATTAGAAATGATAAAATTTTTTACCGGAGTAACCAACCTTCATGACACCAACCCTCCTCTATCCAGGCTTGAGACCGAAAATGCAGAAACAAAAATTTAAAGCTAATTCAAATAATATATTTATCATAAGTGAGTCCCAAATTGCTAAGATTTCTCGATCATTCGGTACCAAAAATTTTGATACATCAAATCTTTTTTTCTTTATATTAATCAAGATTTTAAGTTAACATAAGTAATATATTTATCAATTCCAAATTCACCGAGATACATATATACGCTCATTTGATATCAGCCTCTATTGTTGATATTGAGACAAATACTACAATCGACTAAGTCCGGCTCCAACACTAGGAAGCCTATATCCGAGTTTCTGAAAAACTCACATCATGTATTTTCCAGAGTAAAACACAATCATCTTTTACCCCCCTTTTATCGATTTAATAAAATATGTTAATAAATAAATACCAAAAAACAAAAGGAACACAATTTAACAAGAAGGCTCGCTCAAATAGTATTATAACAATCGGCAGGCTCATCTCAAGCCATATGGGATCTACAAACATAAGGTTTTTACTAAACGGAAAAATAATCGTATGCACAGGAACGGATATACGTACCCATGTTTTACACTCAAATCATGTCGACTCCGTTCCTTGATGATCTTTAATATATGTCCTACCATTTAATAAAGAAATAGATATGAAAATTAATTTAAAAAAAATAAAAAATAAAACCTCTGGCCGGCCGTTTTTATCAGTCTCCCATACTTAACAAGTGGCATGTTTATGTCAATATAAAGATTTCTCATCTGCCATTTTGTTATCTTGTTTCAACCAAAGGCTCCGGATTGATCGCCTGATTTCTCGCAGAATGCAAGTCTTCTTCAGTATACTTCCGCTGAGCAGGAGGCCGATTCTGTCCTCCCTATTGTAACACATAATACAATTAAAGTAGGACATCAAAGTATGCATGCTTTGCACCTTTTTCATTCTATTTAATTTCACATTTCAATCAATAGGGAAAATTATAGCAGCAAAAAAGCTTTAAGAATATATAGAAATTTAACCAGCAACTAGCAATGGAAGAGCTTCCCTCACCTTTTGAGCGGTTAACCTTCTTATAGAAGGCGCCCTGGCTACTGAAGAAGCTGCAGCAGCAGCAGCCACTCGTATCCTACAACAGTAAATGGAGCATATCAATATATAGCCCACATTTCAACCATCAAAATATGTACAGGAAGGCAGATACAAGTCCCTACATGTTAAACCTAGCAGCCTGTACAATCTTACTATCCTTTCAGTGAGAACCTATTGTTAAATGTTATAGATGAAAGTAAAACAAGGGGATGCTTTCATCCTGAGGTTGACCTAAAAGCACAAGTACTTCAACGAAAAATTAACAAGCATTGTATAGCAAGTAGAGACATCAAAACACACCATGGTGAAGTCTTGAAAACCCAAAAGTCTTTAATAATGCAAGGCATTCTAAATAACTAATTGTCCAAAGATTGCAACAATCATTCCCTCAAATTACTTACCTTTTGTGAACATCGACATACTCATCGGTTTCATCCACAATTTCCTCCTGCATATCAAGATTCCTCTCAGTCATAAGAATTGTGGGAAGGTGAAGTTAATGTTTAGTTTCAAACTAACGGTTGATAACTTACTTGAAGGAGTTCCTCAAAAACATCCTCCAAGGTGATTATGCCAATGACCTCTCCCTCTTCTATATCCTCAGTTAAACGTGACACAAGATTTGTTGACGACTCATTTTGCATTGAGTGGATCTGCGTATCTCCATTAGCGTACTTGCTAGTTCCCTTCTCAATATCCACAACAAAGGATTCTGTTTTTCCTGCCTCTAGCAAAGGAGTTGTTAGGCTGGAGTCGGCACTTTGTATTTTACTCTCTTTGATCTTATCTTCATCACAAATAGGTGTAACATTCTTGCTTTTTCTTTTAGCTTTCACCACAGCAGTCATATGGCTGCTACCCTTTTGAAACTCATTAAGTATATCATAGAGTGGCATGTCGGCAGGAACACTGAAAAAGAAAAAAATATGTATGAAGTACAACTTTTTTGCACAAGAAAACACAGGGAAAAAAAGATTAGTATCAAACCGTGGAATCCTGCGAATTGAAACAGAACTAACTGGAGTCTCGGTCTCAGCCCGGACAGTAAGAAGGCTTTTTACCTGATTACCAAAACTTAAACATAAGAGTTCAGCTTTGTAAGGCAATAAGTGATCAAAAAATTAAAACTTTCAAAGGAATAAACATTTTCGAATATCATTAATATTAAATCCCACAACACAAGGACCGAAGATGCACAGCATAAGTCAGAATCGAAACAAGATCAATGATATCTATTACTCACAAGCAAAAGGCCAATAATATTCTTAGGATTTCCTGCATAGACAGGCACCCGGCTATGGCCTCGAGCAAGAATTTTACCAATGGCTTCCCTGATCCACAGAGGAATAGAAAGGGCATCAATTAAGCTATTTGCTGAGAGCAACAAAATGGCAAAAACCATGACAAACTATACTTTTTCCAGACAATACAGAATCATACCCCACCTATATACCACAATGATCAAAGTTTTTCTCTAAGAAATTTAACAACATTTAAATGCCAGAGAAACCTGCTTTTTCCAGTCCACATTCATGATTAAAGTTGGCACCACAAGCAATAAGCAAGAGTAATCATTATCAGATCAATATATGGAACTCGCAATCGAGTTTTGAGTTGACATCCAATGAAAATGCAAGAGTAATCATTATCAGATCAATATACGGAACTCACCAATCGAGTTTTGAGTTGACATCCAACGAAAATGTAGATTCTATAGGTGTCATTGCCTCTTCAGCTGTCTAAGCACATAATTCAGCAAAGATGAAAAGAATATGAACAATTAGAAACTTAATCCGACACAGTTTGTTCTACACGTACAAATATTATCATGAATAGGAAATGGAAGCAATAGCTTACAGGTTTTTACCATATGTCTACTGAGTCAATAAAACAGTGAAAAAAAGCTAACATGCCTAATCTTAATGTGAGGCTACCCTGACCTTCCCAATACAAATATCTAGAAATAACTTTCACCTGTAACAACATCCTAAATTTCATTTGCACCAACACTGACTTACTTTTGACATCACAATATCAACAAGACTCTTGCACTTAATCTTCAACCAAAATATTTTCAGCAAAGAAATTCTCAATAATTCCTTTTAGGTTATGATGCATGTACCAACGTCTTTTTGGTTTCAGGTGGAAGAAGAACGAATTCCTCAATAAAAATAAAATAAAAGCTATCTAAACAAACAATATATGCAGATGGTTTTTAGTGATAACAATAAGATCATTCCATTTTTACCTTCTCAGTCAAATCAAGAGCTCCACTAATAATAGTTGTTTCATCATGAGTTAGTTCACCACCCTTGCCAGCCTTGTAAAGGGAACAAACAGAAAAATGAATAACTGATGTCCCTGAAAAAATGAATACAAACAAATGGAAACAACCTAACCTCTTTACTGTGGATGGAGACAAGAGCCTTAAGCTGAGCACGCCTGAATAATGCAGATTCGTTGTGGCCCAGCAGGCAATCTAAAAGCTGAAAGAAGTTCAAGAAATTACTATGAAACTGAAGAAAAAACCTGGTAAGCTAACACTAAAAATGGCAGACCCTTTTCCTGAAACATGGTTTATGTATTTTAAGCAAGCATTGCAGGAAGTCAAGGAACCAAATGTTTTGATTGAGCTTCTGAACATGTTATAAATGAGTTCTAAAGAATCTCAATAGGTTTAAAAAAAGTTTTGAAAAAAATATTTTAATGAAACTTCATTCAACTTGTCTTAGTTTGAGAACAATTATGCAAAAGAGAATCACAAAAAGGATGATGTCTAGTAAGACTTTATCTAGAAAAATTTGCTAAAAACTACAATTATTGTGAAATGCTTTTTAGATGGCTACAAAGTTTAAGTAAAACTCTCTGTTTGCACACCATAATGGACAGTTTATACCGAAACCAAACCGAACCAACAGAATTAACCAAATTAGTGATACAGATTTGATGGGAACTTTGGTTCAATTGTTTTCGATTTTCTGGAACCAATTGGATGTTCAGTTGGTCGGTTCAATTACCAATGCTCACCCCTACTTCACCTCAACCAAACTAGGACCAATTGAGTCTCGGACTTGCCTTGACCAGTGTTTGGCACCAACCAGACAAGGACCAAGCTCAGACCCAAATAGGTAACTGACCAGTGTTTAGACTACATGGCCGAGTGCATGTTTGGCGCAATCCAAGCCGTGAACCGCAATTAAACTCAACAAGGCTGAGCAAGTCTTCATTGCAAATGGACCAAACAAGCATTTGGATCAACAGAATTTCTAACCAATGCCCAGACCAAGCGAGTCTTCAACTCAGCTAAACCATACAAATTGGCCTGTGAGACAAGTCTTTAACACAACTAGGCCCAGCAACCTTGGGTACAAGAAGCCATGATACAGTACACAGGCTGAGCGAATCTTCAATTCAGTTCTGTTAAGTGAGCCAGGGTCTCCACAAGGATGCAAATTGGTGTGCCCAAGCAAGTCATTGAGACAAACTGGCTCTACGAATTACTGTTGGCTCAACGAAAACATGCTTTGACTCAATTTGACCAAGCAAGCCTTTTGACTCCATCAAATAAAAAATTTAACCTCAGACTATCGCTAACCACCTGTGGACAGACTTTCTAAGCTTACTCCCAAGTCTGCCAAAATTCTGGTTCGACTTTCAACAACCCTCTGGTTTGTAAATTAAAACAGAAACTTTAAGGAGCAAGCACAATTGCTACAAATGTCTAAAATGTTGTTTTATGCTTGGTGTATTATAGTGTAACCCTTCCATTAGAATATTCGTGTTTATCCCTTGAAATTATTGGATTTTATTTGACTTTTGTTTTATTTATCATTAATTTATTTTATTTTTCTCGATTTGTTTTTATTCATCTTAATATAAATCAAGGATAAGCACAACATGATGTCATCATCCACATATCCCCACCTTTTCCATAATTATCCACTTGATAAAAGTTTTGTAACTAACTGGATTCCATCCAAGTTTGTTTCTTGTCAAAATTTACACCTTTTTTCATATACAAAGCTCCAAGCTATAAATTTGACAATTTTGAGTTTTTTGCAAATAACAATTGAAGGTGTTTTCTGTTATAATGATCAAAAGCTCCAACTTTATTTTAAATCTTCACTCATATTTGGGTGCATACAAGATTGGAAGCAAATAAATTAGACATTCAGAAAGATCTTACCAAAAATCATAGAAATTTTACCTTCCCTATGGGATAAGATAGAGGATAACAAACAATCATCAAGATTCGAACAAGCCAGACCAAATTTGCACCAACTGCAAGTCCATATCTTGTACATATGGCCTGTGGCAAAACCTAACAAAAGAAGAATCCAAATAATAATGCACATCCCAATAAAATAAACATTGTTTTAGTAGTAAACACTTTTAGAAAGTATACCTCTCCAAAAGCAAGCACAAAAGTGACAGACATCAATATTGCAACCAAAGGGTGGAACATCTTGTCAAGACACAAAGGGAGAGCCTGCATGTATCAACATTAAAATTAGAACACAAAAACCACGGACAAAAGCTAGATAGAGCATCTATAAGAACTAGGAAAAATGCCCATGGAATCATATAAATTAACACTACAAGCATTTTCTTATAGGAATAGCTAACCGATATCTATTAACTAGTTCTAGTTGTAATTGGCCATCTCTGAGACAATTCATGTAACCATTAACATGAACAGCATAAATGGGCTTCCTATTAGCATAATTACAACATGCAGTTATCATTTGATTGAATCCCACCAAACAGTGAGACAGAGAAAAAGTGTAATTGAATGGACATCTCGTCCCACGTGTGAGACAGCATTTTCACATGAAAATAGTTTCACTATCGTGAAGACAACTTGAGTCAATTAGTGGGGAAATGGAATAAGGACACACACACACACACACACACATGCATCTTGATTGAAATCATGCACCAAATGTAGGTAAAAAATGTTAAAGGAAAGAAGGGGTGACCTCCATTGCACAAGCGTTGCATAGAAGCAAGGTGACTAAAAGCTGATGCTGTTTCTGAACAACTGGAAGGATGGCAGCTGCAAAGCAAAGTTTAAATGTCAAATAATAGAAGTACATGAAATTTATAAATGCATAGTAAGTCTCGAATAAGCCCAACAAGGCCACATAAGTTACTTCCTCCTGCATCTTTCCTATGAGGAACTTAATTACTCGGAATACAGTCCCATCAATGGGGATGGCATGACATTTTTTTCCAAGTTTTCCATCTCTAATAATAGGCACCTTTACGAGAATCCACAACCAATGTTTTCAGGAATTTATGTGATCTAGTATGGTCGAAAAACAAATGTAGATGAGAACACACAACCCCTCAATCTCCAACTTAAATTTAGATCATATGCTGACCTGCTTTTACCAATCAGAAGAGCCAAGCAATGAAAACTAGGTAGGCCAATTTTTTCGAATTTCTCCAAAAAAAGAGAACACTACTCAAAGATGCTCTTTAGGAATGCATGCCATCTAGTCAGATTTACAAATGTAACAAACAGCTAAACGTAGACGACACCATCCTAAAACCTCCCAAAATGAACTTCGAGCATAGATTACACAGACATCACCAACTGAAACATACAAATGGAGCAAGGAAAACTGCGCAATTACTCTGCTTTACAGGAATGCATGAGTCTGATTTTAAAATGCACGAAGGATGAGAACACAACCCTTCGTGCAACCTCCAACATGGATTTAAGATCATAGATAACAATGATTTCACCAATAGGAAACACACAACATATAATCCCAACAACAAAAATAAAGGTTGATTTTCCAGATTTCACTATCAAATCTGCCCGAAATGTGCCATCATTAACCACATCGACTCGCTAAATCGAACTACGCAAAAATTGCAGCTAAACAATATGGATCGCCGATTGCCCCCAACTTCACCAATCGGAAACAAAGAAACGTACAAGTTAGAGCAACGAAACGGAAATCGACATTTCGGCTCCCACCACAAATCAGCGTCAATGTGATTCCAAGCACCACCATTGATCACATCAACTCCCAAAAAATGAATCAACGCAACAACAATCACAAGTAATCATCAATCGCGCATAATCCACGAATCCAATCAACAACACAATCACAAACACAGCCGCGATTCTCGGCACCCATGCAAAAATGGCCAAGAACGAAAACCCAACCATCAATTTGCGCACCTCACCGCTCACAAATTCAAACAACGATACAATCATAACACGCTCCCGAGAATGATTACCGGCATCCACGCAGAGATGATCGATAAGAACAAAGCAGAAAAAGGAAGGAGGGGAGGGAATGGATGGTATCACCGGGGACGAACCAGCTTGCTTCTTCTCGATCAGGGTACCGCTGCGTTGGAGGATCTCGAGCTCGACGAGGCCGAGGGACATGAGACCGAGGGTGAGGCCGGACATCATGCCCGCGAAGAGGACGAGGAGGCAGGAGATACCGCCGTAGGTGAACCACCAGAACGACCCGAAGGCAATGTCTTCCCCCCGAAGCGCCGGCCACTGCCTCGCCGCCACCAACGCCGCCATCGCCGCCGCCGTCACCGTCCTCATCGCCGCCGGCGATATTTGGTTTTTGGGTTTCTTTTTTTTCATTTTATATATGGGTTTGACAATTCTTAGCTACGCCATAGCAAAAACAATGCCGCATTCTTATTGGTGAAACTAACCAATAAAGAAGCGGCGTATCTGTCGTTAAGGTGGAGATAAAAAAAAAGCTCAATCAGATTCTTCAAGGCTGGCAAGTCGAGGCCGAGCAGGCGCCACGAGCCGAAGCCAGCTCGCCTGGCTCATAAAAATATCAAATTAAGTAATATAAAAATATTAAAAATTATGCAAAAATTAAACTATTTCATTACTAATACTATTTGATAAATAGTGCATTACATAAATCTTAGATTTCAATACTTTTTTTTTATAAATTGATTTAGTTGGGGTTTAAATACATGTTTGGGTTTTTAAAGTGCTAAAGGCACTTTTTTTTCTCAAAAAATTAATTATAAATTATAAATTAGATAGTACTAATAAAAGAAGGGAACTTAATCTCCCCACCGTACTTGTGAGAATCAGCAGATTCTATTTGAAATCGGCCGATTTAAATCGGCTCGGGGGCAATCCGAGCCGATTTTAGTGTTGAATCGGTTGCGGGTAAATCGGGCATGGAATCGGTCGATTCGTCCTGATTTTGACCGATTCCAAACCGGTTTGAAATTGGGGTGAATCGGGAAAAATCGGTTTTTATAATAAAATTATTATATTACCCTTGTTTAGATATTAAATAAATTAATTTGTGATGGGTAAAATTAGAATTTGCATTTTAAAACCCTACCCTCACCTAACGTCGCCGCCGACCTTGACTCCGCCCTCTGACCTCGCCTCCGCCCTCGCCTCGCCATCCGACCTCGCCCGACCGCCGCCGACCTCG
>JAVDBV010048270.1:0-18342 GCA_032619315.1 Piper longum | reverse complement strand
ATTAATAATATATATTAAAATTATACAATAATAATTTCAAAATTATTATGAAATTATTTTTAAATAAAATAATAAATATTATTTATATTTAATAAAAAATATAGTTATACACAAATATTAAAAAATAATTTAAATTTTAATAACTAAATAAAATTTATTTTTAAAGATTTTTAATTCAATTAGAATCATATTCTAAATTTTTAATAATAAATAGCAATATATAATTAAATATATAAAAAGGTAAAAATCTTAATTAAATATATATTGTTACGTTACAAAATTTAGTTCGATGGTATAATTATAAATATATATATTAAAAATTTTTATTCCTAATTTAGGTAAAATTATATTCTAATATTTTCCTCATAATAATTATAATTTTAAATTAAACTAATATTAGAGGGCTCACAAAATTACGGTGGAGTCCGAATCAAGCACGACTCAAGAAAAACTCGTGGAATAATATAAAAGTAAAATTCGGGGCACTTTTTTAATGTGAAAATAAATAAATAAAAAGCAAAAAAATACTGTTCTTAAAAAAAAAAGAAAAAAAAAAAAGAGAGAATACCCTTCTCTTTTAGGGCCTCCCCCCTTGCCCCTGGCTATGGCCGCCACGGTCTCCTCCCATTAACGCCTCTCGTCTTCTCTCCCGACCATCTTCCCCATCCGCAGAAGGAAGAGGGAAAAGGCGTTGCCTTTCCGTTTCCGCCCACCGACTTCTTTTCTCCGGCGTTTTCCTTCCGGGTCGAGGAGATTATCTTCACGGCAGGCAAGCTTTTCTTCTACTTAACTCCCCCCTTCCCCTTCCTGCGTTTGTTTCCCATGTTGCCTGCTGCGGCGATAAGTCGACGACGATTTACTTCCGCCGATGTCGATGTTGCTTGTGGGTGGACTTCGTGCCGTCCACCCGCCGACTTTACAGGGAAGTCGGGGATAAGCAAGTCGCCGACGAATTATGTCGACGGACGAATAGGGGATAAATTAAAAGTTGAAAAAAATTAGTATTCGAATTATTGCGAACCTATCGGACAATGAAAGGTGGAAGCTCTATGCATTTTTTATGAAAGCAAAGTAGTAATCTTTTGGTGTAATGAGATTTCTGAATGAGCCACTTGGGGTGAAATAGAACTCTTCTTGAGATTGATTGGATGAATCTTTCAATGAAGCTTGCCTAGCTTCCCTGAAATTGACGTTTTTTCTTTTAACTGTTGATATATGGGTTTTATCCTGCTAATTCTTTATCAAACTTTCCATTCAGAAGCTATAGCGCGTCCTTGCCCACTTAGAGGAGTCTTGTTTGAAGGTAGAAGATGAAGCCGGACACATTGGCACTCGTGGCCGCCGCCGAGGCATCTAAGCCAGCTCTTCCACCCGTCCCGGCACCAGCACCAGCCGCACCAGGCGGCGCACTCGTGGAGTATAAGAAGCCAGATCTTCTCAGGGAGGAGGAAGAGGATCTGGAGATCAAGCTCCGTAGAATTATTGAGAATGTTCCAGTTCGCGTCAGTAATACTTCTGGCAGTTCTGCGGGCTCCGGTTCCGGTGACTTTCATCAGGTATCTTGTGATGCGGGTTTATTTCATTTCCCATTTTTCACTCAACCTTTGTTTCAATTACTGTTTGTTAGACGCACTCCTTGATGTTGTTATAAATTACATCCCTTTTTCCATTTACTTTTGACTTTTTTCCTTATCCTATGGCATGTTGAAGTAAGAACTCATTATTGCTTTTGTCATGGCATTGGACTTTGCTCATAACATGGCATAGTGGGTGGAATTTCTTTAAATCAATAACTAAAAGCTAGAACCCTGTAAGCGGGAAGTGACATTGTGTATGTGTTCTAGCCTGCTTCTTGTTCTCGGAGCATATGCAATATTTCTGTCATGGCCCTTTCCAGGATCTCTATGCTCTAATGCATGAGGGATCTTATGATGCGGGTTTATTTCATTTCCATTTTTCAGTCAACCTTTGGTTCAATTACTGTTTGTTAGATGCACCCCTTGATGTTGTTATAAATTACATCCTTTTTCCCATTTACGTTTGACTTTTTTCCTTATCCTATGACATATTGAAGAAAGAACTCATTAATGCCTTTGTCATGGCATTGGACTTTGCTCATAGCATGGCATAGTGGGTGGAATTTCTTTAAATCAATAACTAAAAGGTAGAACCCTGTAAACGGGAAGTGGCATTGTGTATATGTTCAAGCCTGCTTGTTGTTCATTACTGTCATGGCCCTTTCCAGCATCTGTATGCTCTAATCCATGAGGCCTTTTACACGAGGAGGGAACCTTTTTGGTGTTTAGGAAGTGAAAAATTCAAGTAGTTTCTGTTATATTTAATTACAAATTATTGGCTATTGTAGTTCTGTTGCCCCTGGGAATGGTATTTTTCTTTGGCTGGCTGTTACTGTTTTCTACACGTGGTTGATATTATTGCGACCGAGTAGTTGTCTTTGAGCGCGCATTTATATTTCCTTTGCGTGGCATGTTTTGTAGTGTTGAGCATTGTGTATCTTATGCCTTCTTTATATACATGACATCAAGCAATTCACTCTCTACAGTATCGCCAAATGAGACGAAAAGAGCAGGACAGATTGGCAAGAATGGATGCCGACTACCAGAAGAGAAAGGAGCTCGTTGAATTCAATGCGAGGAGGGAAGAAAGACTGAAAGCTGCAGAAGACAGAACGGCTAAAAAGCGTCTGAAGCGCCAGAAGAAGAAGCAAAGAAAGAAAGGCAGGAAGGTCAAAATGGCACAAGGGGAGGATGATGGTAACAACAATCACAAGGAAGAACCTTCTAGTGAGGAAGACTCAGGAGATGATAGTGAATCTCAGAGGTGTTGATATTGATATGATCATGGTGCGAGTTTGGTTCTAATCAGCTAGCGAAATGTACAAGATGAAGTAGTATTCTTATTTGTTGGCTATCATCATTTCATACCAGGCAAACATAGTAGCAGGATGTGTTTCTACGTTATCAATGATCTGATCCATAAATGAGGTTGTTACCTCATGTAATCTCTTTTAGAGCAATATGTTGACATCTTATGTAATCTCTTTTACAGCAATGTCGGCGATCTTAGCTCTTCTTACGTGCTTTTGCGCCCTTCTTATATGCCCCCATTTCATGGGGGTGATCTATTGGGCCAAAATATAATAATATGTATATGAACAATTTAATTTTTTGGTATATAATTCGAAAGAAAATGAATTGTTCAATCTTAGATATATAAAAAATAATATAGATACACAAATAGTTTAAGTTTGACTCAAAAAGGCTTGTAATGAACCAACACGTTAAAAACAAGATTTTATATTTAACGGATTTTTTTTATATATTACGACGTGACAATAAAATCTCTCTGATTTTTCTAAAAATTTTAACCGAAATTTGAGTTCTAATTAAAGTTTTTTTTTAAGAGTAGGCTTATTTATTTCTCATACTAGGGTACTTATTCATCTTTCTTTTAAAATCGGAGAAAAACCCTCTTTAATTTGACTTCTTTTCTTAGTAAAAACTTGCTACAAAAAAAGGGTCGGGGTCAATACATTGATTCTTTCTTTCACACAATTTTTTTTTATTTTTGAACCGTATACACCAAAAGATGCTTAAGAGATAAAATTTTATCATAATCAACCGACTTTATTGAAAAAAATTATTTTTTTTAAGCCAAAAAGTTGATAGTGAGATCTCAGATTAAATTATTAGTTTAATGGTATATCTTAGTATAAAGGATGGTACTAGGAAACTTTATTTATTTATAAATTTTTCCAACGGATGTATAACTCCAAGAATAGCTATTTATGATACTATATAATTTGTACATAGGATTAGCAGCTTCAATGGGATCTTTCCCGGGTCGGAGGGGATGAAAGAAATAAGTTATACCGAGGAAAACTCAACTCTGCTCGCCCGATTAAATTAGCACCATTAATAATTAAGGATTATTGCAAATTAAGCTTTGACTAATTCCACATGAATGCCTCAATAAATAGAGAGAGGGCTCGGCCTCGGCCACGGCCACGGCCACAAACCCTTTCAATTCCTCCCCCGTCGTCTTCTTCTCCGGCGATTCCTCGTCGTCGGCGGCGATGTCGAACCGGCAAGGTCCTCCGAAGCACCAGAACCGGTACGCTTGGAAGCCCGACGCAAGCCGCAAGAAGAACGAAACCGTACTTCTCCTTATACTTCTCATTCTCCTTCTCCCTTCCTCCTCATGCTCAATGCTCTTCATCATCAATGTTGCTGCTTGTCCTCTTGCAGGAACCCGGTGGCAGGTTTCGTCCCTTATCAGAGATCACGGGCGTCTGCCCCCGTTGCAAAGACCAGATTGATTGGAAACGCAGGTTCTTCTTGTTCTATGTCTTTTTTTGATGATTTTGCGCTCTTTCTTGTCTTATTATTGGTGAAAATGGTGTCTTTTTTGTTGTTTCAATCTATAGATATGGTAAATACAAGCCACTGGCCGAACCTGCTAAGTGGTAAGCTCAAAGTTGCTTGCTTTCCCTTTTTTCTGGGGATATGAATTTTCACTGCTTCAATTGTTTATTGAAATAATAATCGTCTTAAATTTGAATGGGGGGGGAGTGGTTGTTGCACTTGCAGCCAGCGTTGTGGGAAGCGGGCTGTTCGGCAGGCTTATCACAATCTTTGCTCTGGTAATTGGTGGTCATGGGTTTTAGCTAAAAGATGGAGGTTTTGAATGTGGGAGTGGAAGAGGGGATCTCTTGTGTTGACTTGTTTTTGGCCAATTGCAGCTTGTGCTAAGGAACATAAAGTTTGTGCCAAGTGCTCGTGTCGTGCTGAGCAGATTGTCGGGAGGTTTGTCATGGCAGGAGACTTTTATGCTCTTGTTTTGTTGAATCTGGTTAGTCATATGTGAAGTTTGTTTTTTAGGTATGTTGAGGAAGTGGAGAGTGAAAAGAGAGCATTGGATGAGGTAACATTATTTCTCCATGTGATTGTGTTTATGTAGATGAGATATTGTTTGGGGAAAAAATAGTATTGCCTAATTATTCTTGACTTTCTGCTGATTCTGCAGGCTATTAAGAATGCTCGAGAGAGGGAGCGGAGGACATTATTAAGAGCAGTAAGTTTTTTTAGCTTCATTATGAGTGTTGATTTTTTTGAACTTCCAACTGTGCAAGGTAGAATCAGTAGTATTAATATAGATGTTAGTAAAATTACTATGATTATGTGTGAATTGAGCTGTTTTATTTTTTTAATAAATCCTGGAGAATGATTTTGGAGGAAGTTTGATTATTCCGATAGGACATCTATCGTAGAAGTGGCAAAGAGATTTGTATCAAAGATCTATGATAGAATTCACATAGAGACGTATGTCCTAAACTGGTCCAAAAGGAAAATATGTAGGTTGGAAAAGGCAAATTTAGATAGATGATGAGATGAGATCAGATAGATGATGATGATTTTCTCAAGCGTCAATCTTTTAAACGTGTGGAAATAGAAGTGTCATATGTAGCCAAAGCTATCATTGCTGTGGATGTTTTATGTTTAGACATCTATGTGGATTTGGAATTTCCTTCATCATTTTGTGTACCATTTTGAACTACAAATACTGTTGTGTAGTTGATCCTACATAGCTGGGGTGGATTGCATCTGGAATATGCTGTCCAGAAAACATATTGCCTTGCGTTCTATCTTGCAGAAATAGTGGCGAGGTTCATTCACAGTAGTGCTTGATTTCTAGTTGTGGAAAGGCTTAGGTTGATTGAAATGATTTTGCTTTAAACCTCTCTGCATAAGCTTAATGATTTGGTTTATTGGCCTTGTGGTTACATCTGCTGCTGTGGCCTTTAAGAAAATTTTGTTGTTTAACATATTATATCTTGTTGGCTTGAGCACAATGCTTCATAGTTAGAATTTTTATTTTCTTTTCCATGCACAGTATCGGACCTTTTTGCTTGCTGAACCACGCAAATGACATAATATGAAGACCTTTTGACATGGAAACTAAAGTACACCAACATGCATAAAGCTTTGCTTAAGCTATGCCGTTGTCATGCATTCCTGATGTTAAAACGTCTCCTGTCATTTATTTGTTCTCAGATGTTCGTTTTTTTGATGAATGATTTGTCATTTTCAGATGAATAAGAATAACTCTAGTGGAGCAGTAAAGGTTCCTCCAGTTGGAGATCGAAGTCGGGAAGGGGAGTTGTTCTCTTCTGCAACCATTGATGAGTATGCAGAGATTAGTAGGCATGCCGAGGAAGACAATGATGAAAATGAGGATGCACTCCACGTATGTGACTGACTTGAGAATCTAGCCCTCTACATCAACACCATGTTATCTACATTTACATTTTCTTTGCAACACCAACTTTTGTGTAACTTCGGTATCTCTTCTGCATATGTGCTTCACGTAACGAAACTTATTGGCATTATACAAAGTAGAAAGCAAGGGCTGTAATTCTATTCCATTATGGTAGAAAACCAATAACCGGTGCAAAAGGGTGGTAATTTCCTTTGTAGATGAGTTCTCGAGAGCTCATTTCAAGTGTAGTCTTTGCATTACATCTAATTTCAAGAAATGGAATCATAAAAATCTGTAATATATGTCTGTTTTTTTCACAGTTTGTTTAATCGATGACAAACAAGATACATAATAGCAAAAGGGTGTGCTGAAAATGCATGCCTGCAAAAATGATCTCCCAACATTATGAAAGTTGAAGAAAAGGTGTATAGTTCTACGTTGAGATCAATCAAAATTCAGAGTGTAAATTTTCACAAGTTCTTTTGTAAGGCGATAGGTGGCCTGCCACATAGAATTCTCTTGCCAGCCAAGGAAGAGCAAGATGCCCGTGCAGGCTTCTTTGTTATGGTGCACTTTGTGCCCAAAGTGGAGGACCTGTGGCAGTCAAGACCTCCAGCAAAGCTCTTGCATGTCTTCATCTTCTTCTTGTAAGGTATCTCCTTCTTGGCAAGGTCCTCAATGCTTGCGACTTTGGTTAGAGATGTAAAGGACTGAGATTTCCCTAGAAAATACTTGGACAAACCTCGCCTGCAAGGAGGATTAAACCAGATCAACATCTGCTTATATCATCCATGAAATCCAAGTAAGTTTTGTGGGTTTTATGAGATTATCTATTTGGCTGCTTATTCACTAGTGATATAACATATTAACTTTGCAGCATGAAATGTTTTAGACGGGAGAAACACAACTTTTTCAGCTTATATTGTTTTTACAAAATTCAATATGCTTTTTGTTGTAAATTAATCTAATGCTCTGCCTGATCTTTTTCAAATAAGTTTCAATGACCTTGAGATCAAAGCACTGGACTATAAAAACTCATTCTTTTGCTTTTCTTTCTGATCATGCGCTAATCTTGCATAAAGAGAAGGCTACTTACAACTTACTGCAACCTGAACTAGGATTGCTGAACTAAGATCTTTTGCACCTTGAGCTCACAGATAAAATACAAATCAAAGAAGTAGAACCCATAAGTAAACTTACTTGATTGGAAGAGTAGCCATGAGGGAGGACAATTCATAAAGCGGTCCACTTGAATTTATCTCTGGTGGTGAGGTAGAAGAAGAAGTCACTTCTGAGGAATCCATGGAAGAGGAGGCATCAGATTCATTGGTTCCAATAGAGCTGGATGCTGAATCACAAAGATCAACATCATCATTTTCTTCCCCCATAACCTTCTTCGTGCCATACATTGGATTCAGAGCCGACTCATGCAAAATTGATGAAAACCCATGAAAAATTGGTTCTGCAACTTCCCCCATAACTGCTCAAACCAAGCAATACAAGAGCAATGGAATATGAGATGTGTTTTCAGATTAGGAAAACAAAGCATTTTATATATAGCTACATGTATCGAAGGTCAAGGTGGAACGAACGCTGTCTTTATATGTACATGTGTAAAGGTGAATGAGTAGATAACGAGAACATGATAATGGAAAAGTGCTTATTATGATTTTATGTCTAGGGGGTTTTTCTGTATTTTTATTTTCTTTTTACACTTTTGGTGAAAATAAAAAGACATCATCATCTATTGTGAGTTGGAAATTGCAATTCTCTTTGACTCGATAGATGCGAAGAATATGCTTGCGGGGCAGGTGAGGATAAGACCATACATGTCTATCCTTCCTATGCCCACCACCTTATCCTTTCCTAAACCATGTCTTTGGCTTTTGGGGAATGAAGCCCTGTCCTTGTTTTGCATGTGTCCTCAGGAAGTCCCCAATTCCCTTATCAAACTCTGGCTTTTACTAAGGTGCTTGATAGACTGCCATGGTGAAAACAGACACAAAACTTGTGTCAATTTCTACCACAGTGACTTCCAATATTTGATATTCACAGACCATGACTTTATAACATTTCATACAATAATCCAAAAATAAGATTTTAAGCATTCATATCAATTTGTTTTTTCCAATGATTTTCATGTCTGAGCATTGAGTTGCTAACTGAATGAGAATTTATAAGAAAATGGAAGGAGATCATGTCAGTGATAATCTCTTTTAATACAGAAAAAAGTTGATACCTGGGAGATACTTGTGTTATCAATACACTTTATCAATTAGTATAGTGAAAAATTTAGGTGAGAATGCCTTAACCAAATATTCTGACCGAGCTTGTGGGTATTTATATAAAAGTCAGAATTATCCTATTGGGGAACAACTTCAAGAGAATAGAGAATCCACAAAGTGAGGACAAGCTTCATTATCCATGGCCATGAAAAGTGGACATGACACTCTTTCTTTCATTAACTTGAAACTTGAAAACTCCAAAAAACAGTACCAAAACAGAAGATGTTCGATAGCTAACATGACCCCACCATTTATGATAAGGGAGACTTCCTCCATCGAGACTTTATTACTAGAATTAAGTCTTCTTTCCACCACATATCTCTCCCACGCAATTCTTTAAAAACGACGCATGTACTATGTGCATTAAACGAGAAGAGTTTATCTCCTTGTACAGAATGAGTATGCTTATCTTCTTTAACCGATAAAGGAGTTGATATCCATATATAAATTTAGATAAAGATTTATTAGATATATCTTTATAAATTTGGATAAAGCACACCATTATAGGTCTACCGCCTTATTCACCCCTCAAATAAATTTTTTTTACTTTCGACTATATTTCGATCGTTAATACGTGGGATAAAGATAACGGTGACAAGTCAAAAGTTCTCATTTCTTTCCCATCAACAGAGTTGGAATCATGAAAAGTTTGGATAGATGAGAAAGAAGGTTGTAATACAGGGGGATGATGGAAACCAGAAAAAAGTGGTCCATTGGGGAAGAATAGGAGGATTGATCAAGACAGGTAGGGTCTTGTTGCCAAAGATGTTTGTGTGATTGTTGTAAGGAGATAAGGAGTCTGGGTATGCCAACGGTCAAGTTGTTGTTTTGATTGGAACCAACACTTGTAGCCACGTGGTGGGCAGCTTCTATTTTATCAACTTGAAGACTCTTTTCCAAAGTATACCCGAGAAATTAGCCTTTGAAAGTTGTCTTAAACCTAGCTTAATAGCAAGAGCAAATCAGTGGAATGATCTCCTAAGATTGGGAAGGAAAGAAGTGTTGGCAAGGTGCATGATGATGAAAAGTTAGATGTTCCACTTCCAAACTCTTGTTGAGGAGGGAAGAACGAAGAAGGTATAACATATATATCAGCAGCGGGTTGAATAAAGGAAGAAGAAGATGAAGATGATGACGATGATAAAACAATAAACTAGTTGGGGAGGATATGCAATAAATATAACCAACGTGTTGTAATTTGGAGAACATCTTTCTTTCGTTGGGGATAATGTTGATCTAATCGGATTCCAAATAGACTGTTGCCGACATTTTGTTGGGCATCAATAATTAATAATCAGATGAGGAACGACTCCTCCCATTTGCATTGAGGATAGCAGCAACGTCAGCGTCGGTAAAACTGGTTCATAATTCATGTTGCTCATGTTTGGACTTGAAAATGAGTCTTATCAAGTACTCCTTATTAAAACTTTTGTAATCATAAACCAGGAGCATGAGCATGGATTAGACTAATTTGATAAATAAACTTATACGTTGCTGATTTCAAATTTATTTGTTTAATGATCTGACTTTGACGCTTGTCTTTAATCTTTATGCTGATGTCGCAAGCTCCATCTAGTGTTTTGGATCTTATGATTTAGCCAAGTTATCAAGCTATGCGATCTTGCTCAAAAGATTACTAATAAATATTGGCCACTATAATCTTTCCTGGTCTATACAATAATTAGAACTTAATCGACCATGTGGATGCCCTCACAGCCCATATCAACCTGGATAGAATTTCCCCATTCATGGTTAAAAATTTACAGGCCATAGTAGGAAAAAGGAAAAAAACTTTACAGCTTGAAGAACAATAAGATTGATGATATAAGAAAAAGAATTATCTTAATTTGCGTCCACTAAATCTGAGTAGAACTATCATTAAGATGTGTCCTTTTTAACCAACGCTGCCACTGTGATACATTGTAATTGTCTCATGAAGAAACTGTTCTTATAGACATTAAACCTACAAAGTTCATCGCCAATTCTACTATCAAATGCCATTGGCAATGTCAGAAAAGCTATCTGATGTTCCCTCAATACTTACAACACTTTTCTTGCCATTTTTCTTTGAGCTAAGATGATGTCAATTGTAAGGCACGCACATGGTGAAGGCACTCTTAAGTATTTAAACTATATAATATTTACTTATATTTTTAATGTGATTTTATAAATCTTGAATATAAATATTATTACTTAAGTAATAGTTTACGTTATATTTTAATTAATTAATATTTTATGAGATATGCTTAATTTTGATATTTTAATGTAGAAAAATATAAAACAAATTAAGCTTATGCCCCATCCAATGGCTACAAAGATCGATGAAGAGGGGAGTATATAGCTACATTTGAGTATAACGAGGTGATGCAAACTTGATTAGATGCCAGAATTAATTGGAATACATCGATTTGTAAACAGTTTTTTTTCGAATTCTTCTATCTCCGCTTCTATATAAAAAGGTAGTCATTTGTTGCTTAGATCATCAGATCTCATCTCTTAGATGTTTAATAATAGAAATAGTTTAGTTTTTATAATTCTTTTTCTTTTTATAATAAAAAATAGTTTCTTCTTTATTGTGCTTTTTTCTTTTATTATGAAATAATCTTTTCTTTCGTTCTAGAGAAATATAACTTAACATGATTTAATTAGATTCATTTCAGTCTCTTACTCTTTTATTTAATCGGAATATTTGAGTTATCATGTTTTTAATACTAAGAATAGATTAATCGCTTATTTCTTAGATCATGAGGTTGAATTAGATTTTGAGAGAAATTAATTAAATTAATTGATAATTTATCATATGACAAGTCTTTTGACTTGTTTATCGTTGTACTCAGGAAATACATAACACCGTATACGATTGTAAGGCAAATCTTAATGCGTTATTTTGTTGATTAATTAATTATCATCAAAGGTAGAAATCGAGGCAAAATAATAGAAACATGAAGGAACGGGAGCCACCATGTCATATAATTATTCTAGATCGACACTCCGATGGAATAAAAGATAAGAGTAAGATGTGATGAAGATTATATTCAAGTTAAGGGAAATTCGACTCTAAAATGAGTTTTATCATTTTAACTTTTTTCTTAATTTAAAATTATTATTTAGATTTAGTTAAGTCGATTGTTTTTATTTTGTTCTTAATTTCTTTTACTATAATTAATTTAAGAAAATTCATCTCTTTGTAAAACGATACTTAGATTTATCATTATATTACTTGTTAAAACCGTATACACTTACATGACATTTAAATTATTCGAACAGGCAAATAATGGAGCCATGCATGGAGGAGATTATAGAGCCATTCTAGTAGCATCATGGACAGCCATGGCAACAGAATATTATCTCAGAAAGGAAGTCTCTTCCTCAATCATCAAAGGAGCTGAACTGGACTTGGCTTTCTTCTTATTTTGGGCAAATCCAGTAAATAACAGAATTTAAAAATTAGTGTTTGCGATCATGTCAACCAGATGACAACACTGCCTGACTCTTGTTTTGTTTTGTTACTTAAATGGATTACCTTGCTTGTCTTTTTTACATGTTGTTCCCTTCCTCTTCTTTATTGATTGTTTGCAAATTGATTTTTGAGAAGAGGATGATGTGCGGAGATGGGGAAGAGCTTCAAATTGATCGCTTGCCCCTCGGTCTCCTTGCTGATGATCTCTCTTTCAGAGATTAAGCCCAGTCAGTAACTAAGAGTTTTTTCTTGATTGTTTAATTGGGTTTTTTGACATATGATGTGCATTGTAGTGAGCTATAGTTGATATTTGATCTCCAGTTTTGTATCTGTTTTCTTCTACAATTCACCAATAGTTAATTGGTAAATCAGAGTCTCAGACTATATACAATAACATGAAGTTTATTCGAGATCTTTACACTTACATTTCTTCTTCTTCTCTTCCCTCCCTGTCTCCTCAAGTTGAAAATTTATACCAATTTAATCTCTAGCTGAGAGTTCCAGGAGTCTAATTTACCAAAAAACATCCGAATTAGCTATGATTGAAGTGAAATTGTGACCATAATTTTATTTACTTTCAGGCGAGTTTGATTCAAAAAGCACAGCGTTGCAACATAACCGCAGCGAACGTTGAATAAAAGATGATGGTGACAAGGCAATCAAGTAGTCGGGGAGGCCGGCTTGTGGTATTTAATGAATAAAATGAACATGTTGGAATTTGGAGAACATATTCCTTGCGTTGGGGACAATGTTGACCTAATCGGATTGCAAATAGACAGATTGTTACCCGCATTTGCTGGGAATCAATAATTCATAACCAGAAAAATCAGATGAGGAACGACTCCGCCCATTTGCATTGAGGACAGCAGCAACGTCAGTGTCGGCAAAACTGGTTCATAATTCATGTTGCCAGCTCCTAACGCACATTTCATGTTTGGATTTGAAAATGAGACTTACACAGTTTCACACTCTTATCTACTATATTGCTGTTTTTGTAGCGCCTCTTATCTAAACCAAAATCTACATATGCAAAGTTTCATGAATGATAGAACTGCACTCTTCAATCTTTGAAAAACTAATACATAAGAAACACCCCTTGTAATCATGGGCGGTTTCGGCATTTTCAACTGAGGAAAAAGCTTCCACCGAATATATGATAAATGACCATGGCTGCAGTACTAATCAAAAGAAGATTAGTAGTATTAAACGAGCAACTTCCCTTCTTCCAAGAGTTTCTAAATTTCTAGGATTCTTCTACATCACGACTCCTACTCATTATTCTATAACATTATACGAATCACATTGCCATATTTACCGGAGGCTCTCGGCTACCAACAAGAATTTCAAGATCAATATCCTTGTTCTCAAATTTCTGTATGAAGGGGTGGCTCTGCAGAAACAAATCAGCTTTTCATCATCTTTTCTTTCCACTAGAGGTGAATCAAGAAACAGGAAACAAAGCCACTCACCAAAAGGTCTAATGACGACATTCTGTCTCGAGGGTCCTTCTGAACGCTGCAAGTTATATATGTAGAATAAGAAATAGTGTTGAAGGGAAACAGATACAAATTGCACACGATCGCCAACTAGACTGAATCAAATTCTTCACTAGACATGACTAAATAGGCATTTTGTACTTATATATGTTGATTGCAAAATTGTCAACACCGATTTTCTAAAACGCTTCAGAATTGAAGTTATGAACGTTTGACAATTTGTGCTCTTTTTTAAATGGGGAAAAAACAGAGGGAAGATGTAACTTAAAGAACATGCTTGCAGAGTACCAGAGATCGTTATGGCAACCAATGCATCAAACTTACCAAGCTGATATAAATGAACAAAACTCTGGTGAAAATTGATCTGGCGGGGCAGAAGGTGGAGGCTGGTCAACAATAGCCTCCAGAAGTTCATAAAAGCTGAGCCAACCTTCTTCTTGTTCTGATGATATGTAAGGAAACCGTCCAATTGCACACTCAAGTATGACCAACCCTAAGCTCCAAATGTCACTGCTGTAATCATACGTGCTCCCACTTATGCGCTCAGGCTGACACAGAAGAACCATCAGTTATCTTTCTTATTTCGTTTCAAATAGGTAAAGAGACAGCAGATGTTACCCAAATAGAGAAATGAAAAAAAAGGCTTGAAAATGGGACTTGCACTTACTGACATGTAGTTGTAAGTTCCCACAAAAGTATCACGCTGACCCATAGAGCTAGCTAGAACAGCACTTACTCCAAAATCTGTTATTTTAACTTCGCCTTTGTGATTAACCAACAAGTTGGAAGGCTTTATGTCTCTGTGAATAACATGTCTTTCATGATGCAAGTATACTAGACCCTTCAAGACCTAAACCCAGCCAAAAGAAATGCAAATGACAAGCGTGTACAATAAATGTAAAGATCAAAGTAAGTAAAAGGACTAACCTGCTTAGATACAACAGCTAGGTATGGCTCCAATATTGTTTTGACTTGTCTGATCACATCAACAAGAGACCCACGATCCATATACTCTAGGACAAGTGAGATTACACCATTATGATAGAAAGAGTGGTAGCAGATCACCACGTGCGGGCACTGGGACAGCTGATTTATCTTCAGCTCTTGAACTATTTGTTTGCGAACAGTCTCTTGAATGTTCATTTGTATAACCTGTAAATTCCGTCAACAATTGCTATAAACTCTGAAAGCTTTTCCTAAAAAGAATTAAAAATAAATAAATTCTAACAGTCGCTCAAGTAGAAGCCAAAGTGTATCCAGGCCAAATGTGCACTACACTTGACCCAGCTAAGATAATGTTCATTAATCTTCAGCTGGACCGTAGAAAAGGGTGGTATGCTTGGACGGCAGACATTTTCATTCAATTGTGTCCATTAACCTTCAGCCTTTTGTTTCTTTTCATAAATGTATTTAATTGATTGTGCTATCATCCATGTCTGCCTTCAGCCTAATCAATTCCTTGGAGCCATAAAATAATGAACCCGTAGAGAAGTAAACAGCGGACAAGCTAGTGTTATGGGAAGTTACTACCTTCAATGCATATAGTGTGCCAGCCCATTTATGCTGAACGAGCTGAACAACTCCACCACTTCCCTTTCCTATCACTTTAATTGCCTCCAGATCTTCCAATGAAAATTGCAAATCTTCCTCCTTGACATCTGTGCTTGAAGGCTGCAAATTAATGGCCGCAGCAAGAAAGGAGGAAGTTGAGAGTCATAACCCGCATCAAATTACCAAACCAGATAGTGAATATCGACAGACCGTATCTCGATAAACCTTCAAATCTTCGACTACAAACAGAATGAATTATGACAGAATAAATTTAAAAAATAACTTCTGCTCCACAAAAGTGCATGCCAAATACCAATTTGCATGCCCAATTTCTTAACCCAAAAACTATCAATCAAATTGCATGAGCTACTTCTATATTCACAGGCATGTGACAATCGTCCATTATAAGTAAGATCAACAAACGAGTGGAATGTTTACAATGACAAGTACAGTTGCCAGGATACGGACCAATAAATACGCCAGCTGAAGTCACACCACAAAAATCTAACAAAGAAACTTAAAAACATCAAAAAATAATAATAATAAATAATAAAAGGAGATGCAACTATATAGAACAAGCCAAATACCAAGCTGCATTTACATTCTCTTCAACTGAAAATTAAAAATCAAAGTGGATGAGCTACTACATACAAAGGCAAGTGATAGTCGACTATTACAAGCAAGCAAAGATGAAACAAACCATCCGAATTTATACAATTGCAAGTACATTTGCCAGCAGGCGCAGCACAGTGATCAAAACCAATAAAAACGCAAACTTTGCGTCACTTCAACAGACATCACACCAAAAAAAAAAAGCCAAATAATAAAAATAAAAACATCAAATCAACACTCACACCAGTTCCCTTCTCTTCGGAAACCAGACGCAGCCCCTTCTGATTCAGAAGCAGATCCCCATCCTGGAACGTCCCACTCGCCGTCCTACACCGCTAAAACAACGTCAAATAACCACAAGATCACACTCCCCAATCCGATCTCACCAGGCCAACCAAAAAAAAAGAAAAAAATGGTGGCAAAAAAAAATCAAAAGAAGCGGGATTTTACAGGAATTTGGCGACGGAGGTCTCGTCGGCGGGGACGGAGAGCTTGAGATCCTTCAATGGCCACTTGCTCTTCATCGCCGGCGTAGGGTTTGGGATCGCCGGCGGGGAAGATGGTGGCGGTGGTGTTGGGGGTGGGGGGTTGAAAGGAAATGGGAAAAGTGGGGGAAGGGCGTTAACGTTAATTACCAAACTTTCGCCTCCTTCGTTGACAATTTTGACAAATAGCTGCTGGTCATTGTTTTTTGAATCACAAGTTTATTTACTCATTAATTAATTTGCACTTGCCGCAATTAATCAAGGTCAATTTGGTAAAAGAAAGTGAATTGTTAATGATTTTAAATATAAATATAAAATTATAATTTAATTCTGCCCATAACCATTGTAGGTAGATATAGGTTGAGTTAACTCAATCTTCTGAATAGATTGGTTGGAATTCAATTTGGTTGGAAATACTTATCTCCATTATAAAGTTCAGCTCAAATTCCAATCATCCAATTTTAAGTTTAGTTTCAATCTTAATTATCCTTAATGAGCGTCTTCTCTTCCCTAAGATCGGTGAGCGATGCCGACAGCGAACATCTCGTTTTTGTTACTTTGACCCTGATCTCAAATGGTCGCCTGGGTCTTTCATTTTTAATATGATACGCAACTTGATTTCAACCATTGCGATATTAAAAATATATATAGAACAGTCTAGTATACAATTACATCGTATCCAAGACCAAGCACCGAAGGGCCACAAAGAAGATTAAGCAATAGAAACCAAAGAAAAAAACACTTCTTTCTGCTGCCTTGGATCAACCGCCGCGAGCATATACGAAGTCCCAGCGATGAAAATTGTGTTTTTTGCAGTCAGGTTTTGTCAATTGTGGTTGCTGTAGAAAATAACAAGCATGAACAAGCATTTCTGTTACTCTAGTCAGATTAAAAATTCAACTTGTCATTTGAAAAAACCTCTATATTTTTCTTTCAAACGAATGAAAAAAATTACACGAGCCTGTTGTTGAACAAATGATTTGTGTAACAAGCGTAAAAAAATAGTCACCCTGAGTAATAAAAGGAAGCCCAACTGGTGCCAACTCTTTGAGTAGGTCGTAGTTTGTAATAGAGGATCTCATAACCGAGCGTCGTAGTGATTGAATTAGTAATCTTGAATCTCTATCAAAAATGAGAGCAGCGCCGTTGCAATAACTCCTGTTCAAGAATATGCTTCTTCCTTTTTAGTGCATAGTCTCTCTGCAAATAAATCCACTAGTAAATCAACTTACAAAATTATCACAAATGCAACAAAAAGAACTACATAGGATTAGCTGAAGAAGAAAAAAAAAAGCCTGCGTCTTGACTATGCTGACTGTAAACATAACCAGTAACATCCAAAGAAACCGTGTCATTCTGAGAGAGAAAAAAACTTACTCAAATATTCATAGGTTAATATCATGGAGGTTCCCCAGGCTGACATGCTGACGAACCTTGGCCCCAATCCCCTGTATAAGCCTTTCCACCCATCCTCGCTAACCAAACTTCTTACTACCTGCCTAGCACTTTCTCTATTCTCATGTTCCATGACCTGCATACATAGAGACAAAATGTTGGAAAGTTACAAGGTTACTCTCCTGCAGGTTGAACACAAATGAGCAGACTATGACCACTAGTGAAACTACAAAGAAAAAATGAAAACTCCACCAAATTAAAAAACTTTCACCTGCAATCTAGTCTTTATAGTGTCCAAGGGTGTAGTAACACAAGAAGCTACTGCACCAGCCACAATGCCTCCGGTTGCTTGAACAGAAATTATAACCAATTGACTTGGAGCATTTTCTTGGCTATCAGTGCCGTAACCTAATAACCTACGGAAATCGTTCAGTCACAACAAAAATAAGCTTCCATTTGCAGAATAACATTGAGAACTCAAGCATAATTCTTACTTCCATAAAAGGCGTTGGCTTGATCCATAAGTGGCCCACCAGACTGCACTAGATGGAGAGTAGGTCATGGCAGACAAACCAAATCCTCTATATAAGCCTCGGATTCCATCTGCCTTGATGACTTTACGAACAACATCAAATCCACCATTATATTGAGTGTAACCAGAATAACCTTGCACCATCAACTTTTGGCTGACCTATAGAATGAGTCCATCAAACTTATCAGCCAACTTGAATTGAGAGTAAAAAAAATCCCATCCACCACACACACCCCCCCCACCCCAC
>JAVDBV010048269.1:0-14067 GCA_032619315.1 Piper longum | reverse complement strand
ATGACTTGTGGTTCAAAGGGTACTGATAGCGACTGCCTGAGAGTACTCGGCCTTCGTGCTCAAGGCCAAGAGAAATATGGAGGTAAGGAGAGGACTTAGGATTTGAGACCAGAAAATGAAGAAAATGCCTATAACGGCAACAACAACAGCAATTCAGTCAGTTCGGGATGCTACCGGGTCTGCAGCCCAGTGGCTCCTCAGTAGATGCCCTTCAAAAAGTTCAGGAGGAGTATATGAATTTTCCTTTTATATGGGAGTTTGCTCTTATAGCCAGTTTGTTATTAGTTATATTCTGGACTAGTAACGCTCGTTACTGACGTTTTCGTACTATATGTAGGTGACGAGTATGAGATGGATGCCAACTGGACGGAGGAGCAATGAGGTCTTCTGCACACACACACACACACACATGTTTGGTGAATGATTGTTTAATATTTCGTTTACGATTTTATTATATATGAACTGATGAGAAGAAATATTGAGACATGACATGAAAAATGAATAGAGGGCACAGATGGGCTGAGACCCAAGATTCAGAGCAACAGTTTATAGTATGCTAGATTTTACATGAATAAAAGTGTTGATATATGCATATATGTTTCTGTATATTATCTTGATAGGGTAGCCCCGAATTATATTTTCAGGGGAGACTGTTTCCGTCTTAAATTAGAATTTTATTTGAATTTATTGAAATCGTAGTTTTTGTATGAATTGAGTGTCATGTCATTCATGTAGTATCCTGTTAGGGTTTATGCATTCATTCATGTATGACGAATTATATCTTCATCATAAGACGCCGAGATTGAATCTGCACGCGTTGGGTTCGGGTTAGCCGACCTAACCGGGTTTGTAACATGCCGGTTTGGTTCACGAGGGTGAACCGGATTTTGGGTGTTACAAAATAAGAGATAAGCTATGAGAAGACATGCCCAAATCTTTGATGTCATAAGAAATAGGATGAACTATGCAACACATAAAAAAGCAAAATGTGATGCCACTTGCAACACATAATAGATTTCTTTATTGGGTACTCACACATAAGTACCTAATTTGAACTGTTAGATGAAAAATGTCCACAATGTAGGTTCACAAGGTTTCGCAAATAAAAAAAGTTCACACCCTATTATTTACTCACACACAAGCGCGGGCACACACAGAAGTTAAGTCTAAAGGCTACACATTGACAAAGCTTATTGTCAACTAATTTAGCCTTGAATGAGTAATTTCATTGATGATTTGTGCGCGTTAAATCAAAACCAATAGACATTGTGCTAGTTTTTGAAGGAAACCCTCGATAGTGTTGGGCTAGAAATGAATGCATTGAAGATGGTTGGATGCAATTCTACTACTAATGAATGCTAACCTTCTTCCATTGCTCCAGTCATGGAAATTACAGGTATGAATCCAAACATTTTTTATGGCACTGTCTGGAAAGGAGTCAAGAAAATTTCTAGTAGGGTAGGGGGCTATATATTCAGGCAGCTAACGGTCAAACATGTCATAAAGTCTAAATTATTAGCATGTACTTCATCTGAAATGCAAAGCTATTGTGGGGTACATAAATTTATCAATATGAGCTTTAAATGAATGAACAAACCTGACATCCAAGAGCTTAAATAATCGTGTCTGTGCAGCTCACCAATCGATACAGGAGTCATCGAGAAAGGCACTTAAGGGGGACTGGCATTTAGCATATGCTTGATTTTATGATCAATAGTTCTTTGGTGTAGGAACCCTTAAGGGTGTTATTTTGGGGATTTTTCTCAACAAAGGGTTTACTATAGCAACCTTACTGCATTTTGTAATAGGCTGGTTCCACAACTTGAGCCCGTTACCTCTCGGTCGACCACAAACTGGTAAAATTTCCTAGTAAGCGAAGGTTTTGCAAAGTCTACAGAAGGAAATGTTACAAGTTCATCTTTGGGTGGCCAGTTGTTGCATTTATCTCTCCATCCCATGTGTCTAATTGTTGGCATTAGACTATCGCGCCTCAAAGCTCCAACTTCTTCACAATAGTGACGGATGTTGACTAGTGAAGTAAATTCCTATGTGGCTGGTTGCAAGATCGATGAGAATCCACATGCACATGCAAGCAATGATATATAGGAAAGTAAAGGCAGGCAAAATCTACCTTCTAACTTGTACTTGACAAGAAAGTAAAACAATGTCAAACTCTATTTCTTATTTTTTATTGGAAATGAACATGTTTCTTGCATTTAGTTTTTTTTGTCTTGCAAATAGTTACCAAAATTTTCACCTTCTCTTGTTTTTTTTTTTTTTTTGTTTCTCGTGACTACGGTTGTTGCTCATTTACTTTACATGAAAGTTGATGACACTATGTCGGATTACTTTTTGAAAAGGATGACAACGGTAAAGACAAATAAGATATAAAAGTGGGAGCCAGATCAAAATGATTAATTTATACCTGCTTTTCATTAATATGCTTTTCGTAATTTCTCTCATCTAATTGCTCATGAAGCTATATAAAGCATGCTGGTTGTAGTAGCTAATCAAACTTTTAGTGGAGGAATAAAAATATTTGTATATGTCAATTGGTATATTTGGCATGGCACCTGAATTTTCATTTTAAATTATTAATTATCACTTAAATATATTGCTTTAATATTTTGTAGTAAAATAAACTGTATTTTAGCCTTGTGCAATATGTGGGTCTGCACTCCGTAGCTAAGAATACCTCAGAACCGATGTCTTTTATTGTGAATATGATCCAGGAGTCTTAATTCTAAATCGATGTCTGCTGTAAATAAAATTTTAATATAATATGCGAGAGTAATGTGTTTATAGATAATGACAATCTATAATCATTTAAAAAAATTATTATTATTTTATACTTTTATTTTCCTTTTTAACTAAACATATAAAACATAATTTTTAAAATTTGTTGTCATTATTTTTCTTATTCACGTCTACTTGTTTATCACATGGCATTTATCACATGGGGTTGAGTAGATTTCTGTCGAAATCGAAATAACCAATAGAATCGAACTGAAATTGTGAGTTTGATCTGATTTTAATCAAACCTCGGTTCAGTTCGGTTTAGACCTATGGTAAATTTTGACTCTTTGAGTTTGTTCTTTATTAAAGCTTGATGATATTATTATGGGGTGCATGTCTTGTATGGGTGCATTTAGCTATGAAAAATGCATAGAAAGTTGACTTTTTATCTTGATTGGGAGCTGTTTTGGCTGGTATATGATGACAATAGGGGTTGTATAATGTGTACGGGTTGGGTGTGTATGTGAGTGTAAGATAGTTGCTTACTAGGTGTTTGATTTAATTCCCCTTTGAGCTTATCCTTGATTTCAAAGATTCTTTATGCTTGATTGAGTGTGAAATGAATGAGTTGATGATATATTCGTATGTTAGGCCATTATATGCCGTTCGGATTTTTATCTTGAAATCTAAGTTGTCTTTTGTTCTCACTATAGTAATACTTTTTCTCAATACTTGTTGCTCTTTCGTTGTTATGCTGAGGTTGTTAGGAACAATACAACTCATATCTTGTTGAATGCATTGAAGAAATGCAAAATTGCTGTTGGATGTGAAAATAATAGTAAATGTATTTTTTTATAAATAAAAAAGGAAAATGTATTTGAAAATGTAGATTTTATGACCCGATTTTTCTTTTCTTTCCAGCATTTAGGGTTTATGCATATTAAAGAAGTTTCAAGTTCACTTATTAAGTTCACATGTAAAACTGTAGGCTCTTTGGACTGGGAAGGTAATTTCAAGTTCACTTATTAGGTTCAAGTCAATTCATTGTAGACCAATTTGAAATGAACAAGGAAACAATTTTAATTGGACTGAATCCAATTTTCTGTCCTCTCCTTCAGGCCTTTTCTGGTTGTGCAAAGTTGTTACAATCTCGTTTGAGGTTTATCTATTAAGGCTGCACCTGACCCGACGTCTTCTATCTTTTGCATTGTTGTAAAAGAAGAAAATGGTTATAAAAAACAACACGAACCAGACTGGAGCTGACCATGCTAAGAAGAAGCGAAAGCAAATCTTCGTTCATGGCAATTACAAAGCCTACTATGGTTACCGTGTACCTCCTGCTCCATACTCGGCTTTCCTCGACTTCTCTTCTCCGTCGATTTGTAGTTTGATCATGTTTTTCTTTGCCTGCTTGTATTGCAGATTGGCCGGGATGGGAGTGAGGATCCACGTATATCCATGTTTAAGAAGGAACGGTTTGAAGGCAAAGATTGTCTTGATATAGGCTGCAACCAAGGCATTCACTATCAATGTCAGTTAGTTATTGTACTACTAGCAAACCTCATATGGCTATAAAATTAAGCACACTGTGGTTGATTTTAGCATTCATTCTTTTACTGTATATTCCTTTCTTTAGTATCTAATTTGAATTTGTTATATGCATGTTTGTCTATATGTGCAGCAAAAAAATTTTCCTGCAGAAGCATTCTTGGGATAGACATTGATGGCTGTAAGCAACTCCATCTACATATTTTTTAAACACGTTTTGGAACTGAATTTTATATTTTTCATCAGATCTTATCCAGTGACAGTTTCTTGCAATGGAACTTTTTTAATGTTCTAAGTTTTAAAGTTCCTCTAAGTGCCTTCTCAATCTTTGCTGAAAATTCTTCTTTTTCTTCTTCTTTCACATGGTACCAAAGGGTGTTAGGTGGGCAGAAGCATTGGCGGAGTTAATCTTTGCTGAAAATTAATGGTGCAAATTACCAAATAGACTGCATGGGCCACTTTGTGGCGTTCACATCTCCATGCATAAATTTTGTTAGTTCTTTTTACATTCTGCCAATAGACATCATGAAGCCTTTTTATAGCCAGTTTTTATGAACGGATAAACTGATATCATCAATGTATTTGGCACTTCTGCTGTTTTTTCTTCTGTTTTCTGTTTTTGTTTTTGTATTTTTATTTATTACAATTTTACCTTATCATATCCTATTTTCAGTGGTTCACGTAAAATGTAATTAACACTATGCCAGATAATCACTCTTTTATATTTATTTTATTTAAATGTTGGGAATTCGATGCACATAAATAAGTCCTTGTGTCTATAATATCATGCATGCTTTTTCATTTATTTTATGGAATTTCTAATTTTTTTCCGCATTGATAGACAATGCTTATTGGAACTTGAGAAAAATTGCTAAACAAGAGCTTCTGAGTATGGAAAGGGATAATAAGTCAGAGCATCATCTCTCAAATTTTAATGATCAGTTTTTGTCATACCTTGTGAAAATAGCATTATGGTAATATGTGCATACAGTAAGACACGGCTAGATCTTATTGCTCTTGTTAGTTTATGGGCACTCTCATATCTTTTGCAGTCTTATTTTAGTGGTTCACAATTCATAATTGCATAATATAAATAGGGATGAGTTTTGAATACATTGCATTCTTATATATTTTTTAAGTTTTTATTATGTAGTTTTTTATTTATGTTTATTTATATTTAAAATCAGTTGATGAAAGTGCAATTTATGATATTATGAGTTGTAATGAATTATTATTATTTTTATTTCGGTTATAAATAGAATCTATATTGTTCAATATTATTATCAACAATTTCGAGCTGAAACTTTCAAGCCGCATAGATCTTCTTTTTATTCCTAATTGTCATGTAATTTTGTGTAGAAATATTCTAATAGCAGGATAGCTATAGAATATTTTCTTATTATTATCTATCAACAAGTTGCCCTATTACACATTTGTCTTGCATTGTGTCATTAGTTTACCTCTTGTATTGTATCATTAGTTTATGTGTTTCCCGAACCTATTACATGTTTCCTGAACCTATTACCTGTCAACACATCCTTCTCGGAGAATTATTCCAAGTCTCTCTGAGAATTATTCCGGATCTCTTCTAAATCTCTTATTTTCAACCTTTCGAAAAGAATTCAAAATACAATAATACAAACCTTGTTCCTAATTGAATTAGACTTATAATATATCATTAGTCTTAGTTGAATTAGAAGTATTATATATCATTTTATTGCTGGAAAATTTAGATAAATAAAGTGCTTTTTCTCCAACTCTTTGTTCTCTTGCTTTCGACTTTATTGTTCCTCACTTTATTTTGTTTCTTCATTCAAATTTCTTCTTTTGGGTTTCCAAATTTAAGTAATTTTGAAGATCAGAATGGTATTTATGTCTGGGATTTTGTATTATTCCTTTTGATGTGCTTATGCATAGACTATAGATGGGTGTTTATTAAATGACTTGGCGTTGTAAACTGTGAATCTGAGTTAGCTTTTACTTTATGGAGGTATTAGAGAGCTATTAGCATGATATTTAACTTGTTTCAAGAGGTGAGGCCAACCAGCTAAAAAGATCTGCAGAGGTTCTTGCTGAAGTAAAAGAAGCCGGCATAGCTCTAAATGCCATCACATATTCAGTTCTCTTAGTTGCATGTGAAAAGTAATGTTTGCACCACTGTCAACTTTTTCCATAAGAAAACATATTATAACAATCATTATTCTGAATGTATGTTTTGATTTTGTTTATTCATTCAACTTTCTTGTTTTTGGTTTCCTAATTTAAGTAATTTTGATGATCAGAATGGTGTTTATGTATGGGATTTTGTATTATTCCTTTCGACGTGCTTATGCATAGACTATAGATGGGTGTTTATTAAATGACTTGGTGTTGTAAGCTGTCAGTTATTGGAACTTTTCCATGCTGCACCATGAGATTAAATTGTATATTTATTTGCGGTTCCTATTAGCATGATATTTAACTTGTTTCAACAGGTGAGGCCAATCAGCTACAAAGATCTATAGAAGTTCCTGCTGAAGTAAAAGAAGCAGCAGTAATTCTAAATGCCATCACATATTCAGTTCTCTTAGTTGCATGTGAAAAGTAATGTTTGCACCACTATCAACTTTTTCCATAAGAAAACATATTCTACCAATCATTATTCTGAATATATGTTTTGATTTTGAAGAACGGATGAAGTTGAACTAGGATTGAAGATCTTTTCAGAAGCCAAGCTGGATGGCATCTACCCTAACCTTATCATGTGCAAATGTTTAACTGGTGAAATATGGTATTATATGCATTTGGGCACTTTCACTTTTACTCTCTTGTTACAAATAAACAGTGTGAAAGACTAGTGGAATCCACACAATTGCAAAAATGTCAAAAAAATTTATAGCAGGCATTTATCCTTTTAAACCATTTATGCTTTTCTATTTTATAATTTAATTTATTCTTTATCTAGGCTTGCCCTTACGGAGTTACAAAAAGACAGTTTCTTCTAATGAACCTATTTTTGTGGTCAGTTAGGAAGATTGCAACATGACAATAGATGGTACGCTTCTTATTTGAAGCCCAATTTCTAAGCATGTGTTTCAGTCATTATATTGGAATAATACCTAGTTAGGAAGGGATGCATGGAAGTTTTTGCGTTCTCCTTATTAGACTTAACAACATGCCCCTTTTGTTCCTTTCTTTTGTCTAAAAGTTTCTCCTCTTTTTTTTTTGCTTTTAGTTTAAAGGATCGAAACTTCTTTTAGGGTGTCTTTTGTAGTGTTATATATATTTTTTATTTTGGATAATATTATCTTTCTGGCTATTCCAACTTCAATGTTAATGTAAAAAAGGACTTTAAGTCTAAGATAAACACTAATTTGAGGTAAACACTACCAAGGCATACTGCGGACTAAGTCTTGACCTACCTTATACCCATCTTCAACAATGTTTAGCTATCAAATCCCAAATAGTTGCGTGTGGAACACTCCACCATGCAACTGGCAACCATACTTGGTACTTTTTTATTGACTTCCTCCACAAAAATCTTTCCTTAGTCTGACTTTAGATTGATGCCTCATATTTTGAAATCATCACTATCAGTCTATCACCATCATGTGCAATTTTAAGCATTTATATTACTTTCAGTTTATGAGCTTACTTATCTTTGCAATTACTTTTATCATACATGGACTGTACCATGTTTGAGAGGTAATTAGATTTTATTATGTCAAGGTTTTCTATTTGTCCACAGGACATCCTCATCATTTTTTGTTTATAGAGAGATGATTGGAGCTGGCTTTATGCCATCCATGGAGGCCTTTTCACGGGTCTTTGGATGCCTGAAGCTCCCTCATGATGTATCCTTCAGAAATAGACTTGTTGAAAATCTTGGTGTCAGCAATGAAGCATTTCGGCGCTCTAACATTTTTGCTTTCTTAGATGGGTTTTGTGAATACGTGGTATGTGGCGAAAAGCTTTTGCTCCTGATCATTACCATCATAAGAAAATGATTTATCTAAAATTTATATTGTTCTAATGGTTTCAGGAAGCAGCTTCGCTCTAAGTCCCATTGTTATTGACATAAGAAAATTAGAAGTTCGAACTTCAGAAGTAAGTTGTAAGAGTGATGCAATTATTTTCTTTGTTTGGTTTTAGATTTAAGTATTTGGGTATAAGTTAATGTGTTTGTAATTTTTTTTGTCACTATTGGAAACTCGGCCAATGTATTTGTGCTATTAGATAGAAGAGAATTGATGTAAGGAAAGGCATTTGACTATGAAAACTTTGTCATCTATTCTCACGCGCATCCTCAACTTTTATGGTGGAATAGGATCCATGCCCCCTGCCCCATCATTTGGGATAAGGTGGGATGGAAAGGCAATAAGCTAGTCATAGGAGTTTGTTTCAAGTTTTAAAATGTTTGTTCTCTCACACGCATCCTCAACTATCTACTCTACTTGTTATTCTATCAGTTGGAATCGTCCATTATCCTTCCTGTTTAAGCTCTTAGCTATCTTCTCCATTTTTATCCTTGTTGCTTTCCTTTCTTCTCAATGGCTAAGGGGAAAGCTCCTGCGGCAACATCTGAGGCAGAAATTCCAACCCTGGCAAATCTATTAAATGGATCTTCCATCACCTCCACTAAGCTGATTGGAGCTTCTAATTTCTTACCCTGGTCTGCTGCAACTCGAACTTTTCTCATCTCGAAGGAAAGAGACTTCTTTTAGGGTGTATGTTGTAGTGTTACATATATTTTTTATTTTGGATTATATTATCTTTCTGGTTTGTCCATTTGTGCGTCTTTGATTGAAGTTGGATGGAATGAGCTTAAGGGTGAGGTAATATAAAAAGTTGTCATGAGGTCAATCTAGAGGGAGGCTAGGGTTAGCATTAGTCAATGCAAGCTGACTGCTGGTTGTTTATCGTTCATCACCATGTGGGGATAGTAAGAGTGAGCCATGCATTCTGTGATGGAAGGCTGGAAGAGTGAAAATGAAGGTTTGTTTGCGTATACAGGTCTAGTCTGCCCTTTATGGCTGGGTTTGGAAGCCTTGCTAGTTTGAAAAAGGCTCTCCAACTTAAATTAGATTATACCTTCAGAGCTGATAAGCATTGAACTATTTGATTGGGCAGGCCAAACTGTAAAATGGAAACAACACTATATGTTCATGCTGGCTGTCTCATGTTTATGCCCACTCTTCGTTCTCAGGTTGGCTGACTGTTTAGAGGTGCTAGAAAATGGAGTAAAAATTGGTTTGTTGGATATGGATAAGGTATGTTTTAAATTACTCTGTGTTCTGGTCGTACTTTGATAATCTTTATGCTTGTTCTTCAATTCTCGAATGATATTTGTTATTGTTTCAGGTCTATCATGTACGATTTCTTAATGCCTGCAAACATCGAAAAGCTGTAAATGAGGCATTCCAGTTTGTGAAGCTGATAAAAAACCCAACATATCTGTTTGTGCTTGTTTTCAATATTTTGAGGATAAATTTTCATTTTTGCTTGGCTCCATTGTGAATCATTTACTACATTATATGGCTCTATTTGTTGTTCTAAAGCCTCTTCATGAGTTTGTCAATCTATCTTCATCTTCTTCTAATTCGTTAGATGTTGATCAAATTGAGTAAGACTATTATAAGTGAGGATTCTAGGTATGGGATTGTTTTACTTATTTTGCATTGTGTTTATCTTTTTGTCTATTTAGTTGTTTTCCTAGTTTAAGAGTCCTATAGTTAATTGAATCTATTCTTATGAGGTGGTTATACATAAGTTAGAGAGTTACTTTATTTTCCTAGTTGTTTTAGGAATGATTCAATACATGTATATGTAAGGCTATGGCGAGGTTGTGAGACAGTTTTTCACTATTGCAATACAAGAGAATATTTAACCTCTTACGGCTGTTTTCTTTCTTGCTGCTTGACTTCTTCCCCTTTTCACTACTTCTTCAAGCACTTAACTTTGGTTTAAGTATTTTGAATTCTTAACTTTGACCTCAGCTTTTATATCTGGACGATTTTCCCTTTAACAACTGGCAAGGTTTATGTGCAGTTGAATGTGCTTATGGTAAATCTGGCACAGTTGATCGAGCCTTTGATATACTTGCAGAGATGGGAGCTGAGCCAACTCCCATTGAGCCAGACCATGTTACTGTAGGTTCTTTGATGAAAACATGTGCACGAGCTGGCCAGGTGAGCTCCCCACGTGTGGTGATTATATAATTGTGTGTTTATGTCTTAAAATTTCAAAGATGAAAATTTTCAGGTTGATTCAGCACAGGAAATATACAAATTAATGAAACAAAACAATATTAAAGGGACACCGGAGGTATACACATTTGCTGTTAATAGTTGCAGTGAAAGTGGGGATTTAGAGTTTGCTGAAGTATTCGTACACCATAAATTTCCCACTTGAAGCAGGAGCTCTGTATTATGGTGAACTCTATAAGGCTACGGCTCAAATGTATGTACTTGACCATTATCATGTTATTACTGGAAAATTTAGATAAATAATGTGCTTCTTCTCCAACTCTTTGTTCTCTTGCTTTTGACTTTATTCTTCCTCACTTTATTTTGTTTCTTCATTCAACTTTCTTCTTTCGCCAAATTTAAGTAATTTTGATGATCAGAATGATATTTATGTTTAGGATTTTGTATTATTCCTTTTGATGTGCTTATGCAAAGACTAAAGATGGGTGCCTATTAAATGACTTGGCGTTGTAAACTGTGAATCTGAGTTAGCTTTTACTTAATGGAGGTATTAAAGAGCTAATTTTTTTTAGATAGAGTAGATTGTGAATTATGTGCATGATTTTGGATTCATGCTAAGCTTAAGAATCTCAAGCACATTGAAATAGTGCATGATTAGGTTATAGTGTATCTTTAAAATTTACTTTTTACATGCGCACACCAATATTTTGCAATGCGAGAACTTGTACTGTCAATTATTGGAACTTCTCCATTCTGTACCATGAGATTAAATTGTATATTTATTTGCAGTTCCTATCAGCATTACTTTAAAAGGTGAGGCCAACCGGCTAAAAAGGTCTATAGAAGTTATCGCTGAAGTAAAAGAAGCAGGCGCAATTCTAAATGCCATCACATATTTAGTTCTCTTAGTTGCATGTGAAAAGTAATGTTTGCACCACTATCAACTTTTTCCATAAGAAAACATATTCTAACAATCATTATTCTGAATGTATGTTTTGATTTTGAAGAACGGATGAAGTTGAACTAGGATTGAAGCTCTTTTCAGAAGCCAAGCACGATGGCATCACCCCTAACCTTACCATGTGCAAATGTTTAACCGGTAAAATATGGTATTATATGCATTTGGGCACTTTCACTTTTACTCTCATGTTACAAATAAACAACGTCAAAGACGTGTGAAATCCACACAATTGCAAAAAGCTCAAATTTTTTATAGCAGGTGTTTATCCTTTTAAACCATTTATGTTTTTATGTTTTATAATTTAATTTATTCTGTATCTAGGCCTGTGCTTATGGAAATATGAAAAGGCATTTTCTTGGGGTGAACCTATTTGTGTTCGGTTCAGGAAGATTGCAACTTGACAATAGATGATACGCTTTTTATTTGGAGCCTAATTTCTAAGCATGTGTCTCAGTCATTATATTGGAATAATACCTAGTTAGGAAAGGATGCATGGAAGTATTGGCATTCTCATTAGACCTAACAACATGCCCCTTCTGATCCTTTCTTTTTTCAAGAAGTTTCTCTTTTTTTTTTTTGCTTTTAATTAAAGGAAAGAGACTTCTTTTAGGGTGTATGTTGTGTAGTGTTACATATTTTTTTATTTTTGATTATATTATCTTTATGCTTGTTCTAGCTTCAATGTTAATGTAAAAAGGGACTTTAAGTCTGAGAAAAACACTAATTAACTAAGATTGTTAACACTACCAAGGCATACTGCGGGCTAAGTCTTGACCTACCGTAAACCCATCTTCAACAATGTTTAGCTATCAAATCCCAAATAGTTGCGTGTGGAACACTCCACCATGCAATTGGCAACCATATTTAATACTTTTTTATTGACTTTCTCTACAAAAATCTTTCCTTAATCTGACTTTAGATTGATGCATCATGTTTTGAAATAATCACTATCAGTCTATCACCATCATTTGCATTTTTAAGCATTTATTTTGCTTTCAGTTTATGATCTTACTTATCTTTGCAATAACTTTTATCATACATGGACAATACCATAATTGAGAGATAATTAGGTTTTATTATGTTAAGGCTTTCTATTTGTCCACAGGACATCCTCATCATTATTTGTTTATAGAGAGATGATTGAAGCTGGCATTATGCCATCCATGGAGGTCTTTTCACGGGTCTTGGGATGCTTGAAGCTCCCTCATGATGTATCCTTCAGAAATAGACTGGTTGAAAATCTTGGTGTCAGTAATGAAGCATTTCAGCACTTTAACAAATTTTCTTTGTTAGATGAGTTTGGTGAATATGATCCTCGTTCTTTTTCACTATTTGAGGTTTGTGGCGAAAAGCTTTTGTTCCTGATCATTAACATCAAAATAAAATGATTTATCTAAAATTTAAATTGTTCTAATGGTTTCAGGAAGCAGCGTCTCTCGGAGTTGTTCGTTTAAGTATTTGGGTATAAGTTAATGTGTTTGTAAATTTTTTAGTCCCTGTTGGAAACTAAGCCAATGTTTTTTGTGCTATCAGATAGAAGAGAGTTGATTGAAGGAAAGGTATTTGACTATGAAAACTTTGTCATCTATTCTCATGGGCATCCTCAACTCTTATAGTGGAATAAAATCCATGCCCCTTGCCTTTCATTTGGGATAAGGTTTGGATGGAAAGGCAATAAGCTAGTCATAGGAGTTTGTTTCAAGTTTTAAAATGTTTGTTCTCTCTTTAGCTTTTAGGTTCTTAGTTAATTTTGAACAAAAGTCATTTGTTGTGGACTAGTTGTAGCATTTTGGGTGTTGAGAAATACGTACTGCTGACTTGTTCAACTACTTAGTTGAATGTATTATGGATGTATGTTAGGAAATGGTTAGTTGTTGCTATTTTCATGTGAATTTGCGATCCCTCTCATGTATGTGTAACCATTGTAAATATCTGAATGAACTTAAGTTCAATTTGCTAAGAGAAACATCTGACCTTTTACTATCTAGTCTGCTTGTTACATCATTAAGATTTCAACATGGCATCAAGAGTCTGATGATCTTTTTCCTCCATTATCATTCCTGTTTAAGCTCTTAGCTATCTTCTCCATTATTATCCTTTTTGCTTTCCTTTTTTCTCAGTGGCCGAAGGGAAAGCTCCTGCGGCAACATCTGAGGCAGAAATTCCAACCCTAGCAAATCTATTAAATGGATTGTCCATCAACTCCACTAAGAAGCTGATTGGAGGCTCTAATTTCTTGCCATGGTCTGCTGCAATTTGAACTTTTCTCATCTCGTAGGATAAACTTCACTATATTGAGTTTAATGGAGAACTTGATGCAAAATGGATAAAGGAGGATGCTCAAGTGCTTTCCTGGCTTTGGAACTCTATGTAGCCACATGTGAGTGCAAATGTCATTTTCCTGGGCACTGCTTATAAGGTGTATTCTTCTGTAAGTGCATCTTTTGCCTCTGATAACAATGTCAAGTGCATATATGACTTGTGTGAAGAGAATTTCAAAATGAAGCAACGCTCCAGGTCTTTGAAGGATTACTTTTAGTTTTGTTAAAGGAAGATGGGAAAAGCTGAACTTGTACCAACCATTTCCTTTTAGTCTGGAGATCTGGAAGCGACAAAGAGAACAACTCAAAGTCGTTT
>JAVDBV010048268.1:0-13969 GCA_032619315.1 Piper longum | reverse complement strand
ATCTAATTGGCTCACATATCAATATTGTTATTATTATCTAATTGGTTCACATATTTCAAATTTTATAACTCATCATTCACAATAACTTTCGGATTTGGATTGTAAATAGATATACACCACATACATACGAACCAATATTTGAAATTGATCATCCGTAATATTCTAGGTTCGGCTGGAATATGAGGTAAAAACTTACTTGCAAGTTAAATCAATTTGAATTTTTTATCAGCAAACATATTTTCCCAAGCTAAAATATGGTTTTTATTTTCCTGGTAGCAAAAATATAGGTGGTTAACTTATTGTTGGAAAAGATATTAAGAGAATACCGGAAATTACACACCTTATAAATAGAAGCCACAAGAAAATAGATAATTTGATGAAAAAAACTCAAATTCAAGTAAGGGTATAAACGAGCCGAGCCAAGCCAAGCTGGGTTGTTTTTGAATTCGAAATGATTTTTCACAAGCTTGTTCGAGCTCATCCGTGAGCTCGACAAGCCTTTGATTTATTATAGTCCGAACAGTTTGGACTCGGTTCGTGTTTGATTTGCTTTGTTTTCGAGTCGAACAGCTCGTTTGTGAGCTCAATTACAAAGTCAAAAGATCTCACTTAAAAAATGAAGTGAGTGTGAATTCACCTCAAAGTGATCAATGTGAAAACCTCCAATCTAAGCTATCCTACCACATTGTTATTATAAATAAATATAATTAGTTACAATTAAGTTTATTAGTATATATATATATATAAAGAATATCTCAGCTGAATGTAAAATAATTAATTTACATAGGATCAAAATTTTCTTTCCAATACAATATAAGTTCAATGTGACCTTAATAATATTGATGAACTGAGTATTTTTTCGAGTTTGAACACATTAAACTCGAGTTTAAGCCAAACAAAGACAAACACTCATTTGCTCAAGCTCTATTCATTATTCAACGAGCTATCCATTTTAAGCCAAAGTATTTTTTTTGAGTACAAATTTAATGATGGTGAGTTCAAGCTGAATCGAGCCGAACCGAGCCGAACATAAAAAACTCGCGAATCGACTTAGCTTGTTTACACCTCTAAATTCAAGTCATGTACAAGACAATTTCTTCAATATAAAATTATCACCTTCTACACTTAGGTCTTCCACCGGTAATCTATATCCAAGGTACAATAGATTTCTTTTATTTTGAGTGTAGCAAACATGCATGTATACATATTCACTCACAACGCATGATTGTTCAAGAAAATTTCAGAAAGCCAAGATTGATCATCGAAGATCTCTTCAACATCACTTAAGGAGAGATTGAGATGAAGAAAAGAGAAGAAAGTCGTCAAAAGACACCATCTTTGATGAAAACACCGTTTAAAAAGAAAAAATATGAGACGATGTGTCTCATAACTAATTTGGGTGCCCGGTGCTAGATCTGCGCCCGGGCATTGGTTGTTGGAATGATGTACATCGTCCAAAAAGGCCCATGGGTGCTAACTATTGGAATGACATGTCGGGGCGTTGGTTTAAAAATAAAAATTCAACAATCCCTACCTATTTAAAAAAAACAAAAAAAATCAAATAAAAAATTTTGTGTACTTTCCTTTTAGAGTACGTATTGGGTAGTTTGAGCTTACTCCTATTTAAATATTTTCCATTTCATCAAGTAAAAGTAGACGAAGGCTTTTAACTTCATACCTTAGAGCTGAAACTATTATATACTCAACAATAAATCACAAGTGTAAGTAAAATTGTATGTTAAGGGTAGTGCTATTATGACCATGTATGAGGCATCTTGTATTTTCACGTATGTTCATCACTCCATCAATAACCGACCTCGTTATTGTATTCATATATGTAAGATTTTCAAAGCATATTATATAATTCAACATGTTGTCTAAGAGACCTTGAATCTCATTAAAACAATTAAGTCAACTTTCTTATAATTTTGAGCATTTGTTATTATAGGAATGATTTTTCAATATAATTTATAGTGCCCTACCGATCACCCATTAGCTTGTTTATACCCATTGAATATACTCATAAGATCACCAATTGCTAGATTAAGATGTCACTAATGGTGATTACTTAATGACTTAAGCTCATTCCCCTCGATGACACTTAGATTTGTACCCTCGATAATCCTTTCGTAAGATGATGAGTTAAATTGTTTGTAGACTTCACATATCTCATTGTTATAATACATATTGATGTCAACTTTCTTCAAATTTTGTACCTAAATTTAATATGTCTCAAGCTCTTTATGTCATGATTCTTGTTGTGTATTTTGGTGATAGTAGCCTAGCTATCACAAAGTATTAAGAGAGATGAAAATTTTAGAAAGTAATTCCCAAAGTCATTCTACTTCTTTACCAACTACATCTAATGCTAATAATTTGGCTTCCACGTTGATCTGGTAATGATTCCCTGTTTAGTTGATTTCCACGATACAACCCTACCACTAAAAGTAAATATATATCTACTTATGGATTTTATATCTTCTGAATCTGATCTCCAATTTGGATCACTATATCCTACTAATATAGGTGCAAACTCGGTATAGCGAATCCTCATTTCACTTGTACCTTAATAGTCTCTATAGAGCATGCCAATAAATTTCACTAGGATTATGAGTGTATATACTTAGTTTACTAACAACAAAGGCAGTATCAGGTCTCGTGCAATCAGCAAGATAGCTTAAACTACCAATTATTTGGGTATACTTAAGTTGTAACACGCTATCTTCACTATATTTCGTCAATTTAAGACTTGAATCATATGATACATTAACATGGTTACACTCAAAAGAATAATACTTTTTTAAGAATTTTTCAACATAATGGAGCTACGACAAAATTATACCTATTGAAGTCATTGAAATTTTAATTCCAAGTATAACGTTAGCAAGTCCAAGATCCTTTATGTCAAAGTTTTCATTTAAGAACTTTGTAATCTCATTAATCTTGTTTGGGTCCTTTCCAAAAATGAGAATAACATCCAAGTATCGTCCCACAAGGAATTAGTAGTAGAAGTTCTTAATTACCAAAACTAATTTAATTACTTATACTTAAACAAAAATAAGGTTTAATAATGATTTAATTATGAATTACAACTAAATTAATCTAAAATTATAATAGTTAAATGATGAATTGATTTCAAGACGACAAACCTAGGATTTTCAATTTCACTTAGTGCTATATTTGATTAAAGTTATAATTTTTACCAATGAATTACAGATTCGAACCATTAACCACGGGAATTAATTATTTATGACATCTCTTAGATTCACTATAAACTTATCATTCGCACCCAATTTCTATATCTCTATGAAATTATGTATGCAAAATAATACATTAAGTTCTGCCCTTAACAGTTACCAAAGACATATGAGTATATCTCTATCTCATATGTAAATCACCTATAATAGATAAACAAAGGCTATTTTATTCAATGACAAATCTAATCTTTCTATTTCTAGACAAGATTAAATCTCAAAATCAATCAATAGGTGACAATCTAATGATAGCATTAACGAATAGAATAAAATAGATGATCCAAAAACACAATCACATAAATAAAAATTAATAACCTTTATTAATCCATGCAATAAGTTTCATTGAAAATCCTAAAAAAGAATTTACTCCATAAAATATTCAAATAAACTCAAGAAATTCATATGTGATAAGAAAGACATCATTAATTACAAAGAAAAATAAATCATAATAAAGAAAAACTCTTTTGGAGAAAACTAATTCGTCTTCTGATCCAATTCCTTTATCGTTGCTATCCCTGTCTTTCGAGCTGTTACTTTCTGTCGTCTCTTTCTGTTGTTCTCCTCTATAAAACCCTATTTCAGTTTATAAATGATTCAGCCAAATATTTCAAATGGGCCCCACCATGCAACAATACCCGGATTGCTACAGTACCCGGGTTGTTGTTACTGTAACTGGGCCGAGTTGCTATAGTGTCGTCCGTAAAGAATTCACTTTTTTGCCTGATTTCTCTCCAAATTTGTTCCGAATCGTTTTCAAACTCATGTACCTTAATAAAACAACATTAATTAGCACTCTTTACACCAAAATCACAATAATTTCTCACATTATTAATAATAAATAATAGACTCTTAAACTAATAAAATTAAAGTAAAAATAACTCGAAACGTGATAAAATTCAACATGAAATGCAAAGAATAATAACTCTTTTACAGAGTTATCAATAAACATAATATTATATGTGAATCTCTATATCTTTTTCAATAAAGACATTTATAAGAATCACTTCACACAAAATCAAATAATTTTATCATATTATTAAATTTTTATGTTATTGCTTTGGAGCTTGTTTAAGACCATATATAGATCTAATTAATTTGCACACTTTTTCTTTTTATCCACGCACTACAAATCCTTTTGGTTGTTGTAAATAAATCTCTTCATCGAACTCTTCATTTAGGAAAGTAGTTTTAACATACATTTGATGGATTGTAAGTTTATATGCTGCAGCCAATGCCAAAAGCACTTAGATAGTAGTAATACATATAACAGATGAATAAGTGTTAAAATAATTTAGACCTTCATTTCGACTAAATTCTTTGGCAAAGAGTCTTGCCTTGTATTTATCAATGGTTTCATATAGGCTTAATTTCTTTTTAAAGATCTATTCACACCCTATGGGTTCACATCTCAGAGGTAAATCTATTAGTATTCATGTCCCATGTGCTAGAATAAAATCTATTTTGCTTTTGATTGCTTCCTTCCACAAATTAACATCACTTGCAATGATAAGTCAAAAGATCTTCTACTAAAACTATTATGAAATCATTCCCAAAATCCTTCTCAATTTTAGGTTGTTTACTTCTTATGAATGCAATTTCATGGTCAAAATCTCTTTTTGGATTAGATTCTAACAAAGGAACGTTTGTATCAACATTTTTTGTATGGTGTTTGTAAGGAAATATATTTTCATAAAATATAGTATCCCAAAATTCTCTAATAGTATTAGGTGAATAATCATTATGATCAAATTTCACAATTAGAAATCTATATGCTCGATTATTATGAGCAAATCTAATAAAGACTCCATCAAAAGTCTTATCACCTAGTATATCCACTTTTATATTATGAATTTTTATTTTTACTAAACAACCTCATACCTTAAAAAAGTTGAGATTTGATTTCCTTCCTTTCCATAATTTGTATGGAGTTCTATCACCATTTTTATAAGGTATTTTATTAAGAATTGTACGTGTCAAAAGTAAAACTTCACCATAAAATTTTTTAGGTGCCACGGAGGAATTTAATATAAAATTAATTTTGTCAATTAATATTCGATTCTTCCTCTCGGCTCTATCATTTGATTGTGGTGTATAAGAAATTGTAGTCTCATGAATTATTTCATTTTCTTCACAAAATGTACTAAATTCATTATATCAATATTGTCCTCCTTGATATGGTCTAAGCCTCTTAATTTTACAACTTGTTCAACTCTCTATTTCTACATTATAAATTTTAAAATGAGCAAAAACTTCATCTTACAAATATCAAAAGGTATTAACTCAAATAATGATGTCTCACTACGTGATTAAGGAGAAGGCTTTCTAGATTGAACACATATATCACATCTATTAAATAAAGAAGTGTCATAAAAAGGACATAAACCAAACTGAATCATACAATTAATAGTGTTAATAGTTCCCATGACCAAGCTCCCATGCAAAACATCACACGTGCTAGTTTGATACACATAATTATAAGAGTTTGAAACCACACACTCCATAATATTCAACTTAAACAACCCATCACAAACATAATCTTTACCAACAAACACATTGTTCTTAGAAATAACAATTTTACTAGACTTAAACACTAATTTAAATCCTTGTAGATTGAGCAAGCTCCCACTGATCAATTTTTTAATTTATGATACATGATGAACATTATGAAGAGTAATTAAACTTTCGAATGTGAACTTCAAAAATACTCACCCTAGTCTATACACTCTAGCATAAGAAGAGTTACCCAACACTATTACTTTTTCCTTCATTCTTTGATATTAAGAAAAAGAAGACACAATATAGCAAGCATGGACATTAGTACATGTATCTTTGTACCAATTCAAAGAAGAAAAACTAGCAAAATTAATTTCAAACTTTGTTACGAGTAACTTTGCATTACTCAATTCAGCTTCACTTGAACCGGTTGTACAACGTTAGCTTGTGGCTTTGGAGTGCATTTATCTTCCTTAGAATCTTTCTTATGAATACATTTTCTAACAAAAATGCCAAATTATGCAACACACATAACAAGTTTTGTCACTATTTTTCTTTTTTTCATGGAGCATCTTTGTTATTGTTTGAGGTTTCAACTTTTTTGAACTTTTTTTTTCAAGTTAGGTTTTTTATTTTGAACAACATTGACATTAAAGTCAACCTCACTAGTAGTAGAAGCATAAAAATTTTTATTTTTCTCTTCAATTTGAATAGAAGACATCAAGTCATCCATTGTCAGGGCTTCTTCTATGTTTGTGTTTGATTGTAAAGTCATTCCATGAAAGAGAAAATTTATTTATAAGGGTTGAAACTTGAGGCCTTTCATCAAATAGAATCCTTTTGCTATAATTTTGGTTAATGTGTCTACTCAAGTACATATTTTTCCTCTATCGTTCTAAAGTCAAAGTACTTTTCCACAACTTACTTTTCATCCCTATATCCTCTTTTCCATACTTTTTCTCTAACGATTCTCACAACTCCTTAGATGAATTAGTTTCACAATAGAGGTCGTATAATTTATTATGAAGAGTAATTAAAATCTATCCATAACACAAGTAATCATCTTTCTCAAATTTTTCTCTCGTTACTGTTGTACCAGATTCATGATCATCAGCATTGTCCTCAAGCCCAAGCACAATATAGAAAAATTTTAGAGTTTTCAACAAAAAAATTATTTTTTTTGTCATCTCCTAAAATTCTTTCCAATAAATTTCTTAGGCTTCTCAGTTTTATCAATACCCATCATGTAAATTCCATGGGTAATTTTGTATTGAAATTATTAAAAAAATATTAGAAAAATACCAAAAATTGTACACTTGATAAATAGAAGCCACGAGAAAATAAACAATTTGACAAATAAAACTCAAATTAAAGGCACATGTTACACACTTTTTTCAATACAAAATTATCACCTTATACATTAGTGTCTTTCATTGATAATTCAAATCTAAGATGTAACGAATTTCTCACTGTGTGAATATAGCAAAAAGGGAAGTTCACCTCTAATTACACAGTAAGATCGTTGAAGAAGACTTTACAAAGCCAAGGCTGATCATCTAAGATCTCTTCAAAATCACCAAAGGAGAGATTGAGATAAGGAAATGGGAAGAAAGCCATCAAAAAAGACATTTCCTTTGACGAAAACACTGTTTAAAAAGAAAAATATGAAACGGTGTATCTCATAACCGGTTTAGGCGCCCAAGCCCTAAATTTGTGCCTGAGCGCTGAAGTGGTGCCCAGGGCGCTAAATACTAGATTGCCTGGGCGCTAGGGCACCGGTTTAAAAACAAAAATTCAACATCTGTATGCTTCCTTACCATGTGCGTTGTCAAACTTACAGCCACACAGGTCATGTTGTTTGCGTTAAAGAAATACATAATCGCTAACATTATTACTAATTAACTATAATTCAAATAGATAAGACAGTATACGTGCGCCGACTCTGAGCGAATTGGCGCATGGGCTCATTTCGAGTTTAAACTTTAAACGAGAGATTAGCAGCCGCTAAGGAGAATATAGGCTAAAGGAAAGATCCCGATTGACTCCCTGTTCGTCATCTTCTTTAGCTGTTTCTTGATCAATTTATCTCCTGTCACAGGTATTATATGGATCCTTGCCTATCATCCTGCACATCAAATATTGTAGGACGAATAAGAAGCCCCCTAAACAACCAACATATATGTTTTCATTACACGACAGGAACGAGAAGATCACGCCCAATATTATATTAAATACCTATACCTGTCGCGACGTTTCTCAAGAAATCGTTGAAGAGAATAACCTCTAGCAATTGTCACGCTGCTACCTACAAACAAATGAATATTACCCAAGCTGGTTGCTAGTAATATTCGCACATTATACGATTTTGACTAATAATTTTCGAAATTTTAACTCGATGTTTTCACCTGTCTCCATCTTGCTGCAGGGTAGGGGGTTGTCGTTAGAGTACTGAGTAGGAGAGACATTCGGTGCAACCGCTGGCATCTTAGACCTAGTAACAGTAACAGTGCTGGAACTTGCCATGGACTTACCTTCTCCAGCAAAATGCATAATCGCATTTGCCTAAAGTCAATCATTATAAATCCCATATGAAGGTAAGTATACATGTAAGAAAAGTAACAATGAATAAGTCAGTCCATACATAGTAGGAGGTTGAATATATTGCTTCCATCTAACCTTTTCATCAGGAATATTGTCATAGACATATACAGTGCCTGAGTAGAAAATTGTCATTTGCCCCTTTGAAGCTTGTCCACCGTCTAGTTTGTGTACCTTTGGATGTCTAAACACAGGTGTTCATAATGTCAAATTAATAACACCACCGACCAAATATATATATGAAGGCTAACCAAGTATATATGTACTACTTATTCTACATATCACATACCTGAGTTGTGGGAGCATTCCTAGTTCGAGGAAAGAAGGCTTCCTTGAAGTGCTCTGATATGCAAGTAAACCTTGACAATTAGTACGTTGGTGCCCGTTGACTGGAGCCTCTTTCAGTACTTCGCCGTCTCTGAATTGCATGTACTGTTGTGCTCTCTCAAGAAGGTACTTCCTGAACAATCCAATTGTCAGATTTTGAGAAAGGTTTCTCTTTGCTCCTTGCCGAATAAGAAACTGTACTTGATCATGCGCACCATCCTTCACACATGGCTCAACATTTTCAGCACTGAGATCAATGGTTTGCTCTATTGTAGCAGCTGCCTCGTTGATTATAAAATTCTTGGCAGTGATCAGATCCCGTGACGACATGGTGTACCAAACAAATTAAGTTGGCTGCAATGTGCAGCTTGAATTACGTGAGAATTTAAATAACAAAAAAACAGAGAGCTACCCAAATTAGAACTACACATGATAACCACTAACGAGATCTATCTATATAATTTCTAGCTTTAATTTGAGACATTCAAATTAAATACTTTGGAAGAATACAGACGTAAAAAATGTACTAGCTACTGCATGCACCTACCAGGTTAGAAGCCAGCAGTGAACACCGTCATTGGGAGAAAATCACCACACAAAGTTAGTTCTTATAGTGATGGAAATTCAAGGTGTTCATGCAGTAATATATACAAGCTAGAATATATACCCTAATTGTAGGACAGCGGGAAAGGTGGGAAGGAGAGATCAATTATGTTAACGAGAAAGTTATAAGCTTTTAAATTGATCACCTCGTGAAGAACGACCAAAAACAACAATTTGGTTGACTCGTTCCTGATCGTCTGTTACTGTGGGTGACGATCCGACCAAAAACATTAGAATGGACGCTAGCTTTTGTTCTAACCTGTTATATAATATGAGACGGCTATTTCTTCACGTGGAAGTGCATGTTATACATTTTACATGTTTCATGCAATATGGATGATACATAGTAAAGGGAAAGAAGATCACGATGGTCATGTGTGAGAGCAACTACCCAAGAGAGTTAAACTAAAGTCGAAGGAAAAGAGCGACAATTCGGACTGTGATTTCGAGAAGCAAATTGTAACAACGAATGTGCTCTTCGGATGGTTGTAAATGAAATTAGGGATGCAGACAATTATAAAATGATAAAATTACATATTTTAAAAGGGATCAGTTATGTTGGAATGCTGAACAATGTTAGTTCACACCTTTCTTGAGTGATACACGTAGACACATCTGACATTGAGTGTAACCAGGGCTCTTAATTTTCAGGGCCCCATATATATAATTTATATAACTATATATATATGTATATATATATATATACACACACACATATGGTAAAGCACCATGCCTAGAAAATAAATACAGTTATCATGAAAATATGAAGGAGAATAAAGAATCATTTATAATACACGCAAATCAGAAAATCAATTAAAATTCAAAGCCTGAATCAAAATGACACTACAATGTGTGACAAGATCAGATCCTTCTCCTCATTAGTCTATAAGCTCTAAATGTGAAACGAAACAAGATTCTTGAATTTAGCTTCTCTTGCGAGAAGTACCCAAAACATGGCTAAATCAAATCAAGTTTTACAGTGACATTCTGTAAATGGTCTAATTTATTAAACAAACCAATCCATTCCTTGGAGAAATCAATGCACTAATTATAGTCTGCATGCCATGCAAACTAGTATCACGTAGCATGGAACATAGATTGATATTCATTCAAATGGTGCCCAACACCGGCTTCATAATCTGCAGGCATCAATGGCAGTTGACGATCTGACTTGGTTGCTTCACTTAGCTGTGAAGCAAGCAAATTGTCCAATGATTGCCAGCCCCCAAAGTTTGGTTGATCATGTGATCCATCTAAGTCCTTCCTTTTGTGATCCTGAACGCCAACTATGGAAAAGCTGGATTCAAATGTGTCTGTGGAGCTAAAGTTAGAGGTCAGAGTGGGGCTTCGGAGCTGGGGAAGGTCTAGCAGATGAGGTTGTTTTGATTCATAATTCAGTGTTTGGTCAGAACCAAAGGATTGATCATAGAGATTTTGATGGATCAGTTGATCATAAGAACTCAAAAGCTTGGCCTCATGATCCATGGTTAAGGGGTGGCATTCGGAGTTTATGCAATGGGTGTTGTAGAAATGTGGATGAACATTTTCCCAGACTTCATGGCATGGCTTTTGATTGGGAATCTGCTTTTTGAATGCTCGGCAAACCACCCATCCTTCTTCCTACATAAATCCAAAAGACAAAAAAACAACCACACACGCACACACTTCCTAAGTAGTTGAAAGTTCTTCCCTGTAAAAATAACATGTTCCTGAATAAAAAACATAGATGAAAATGTTGTCTCTTTCTATCATAAGTCTTCCAGAAAAGATGGTTATTTTTGTAAGAATATTTTATCCTAGCACCAAAATGTTGCTCCATTTCTAATGGAGAAAGGTTTAAGGGCTAACTATTGGATATTTGAAGTTTTCTTATAATAAAAGCTAGGCATATAGTACTCGTGTTAATGATGGCCAAACACAAAGTGGTCCAAGTGCATCACTTTAGTCCATTCACCTGTCTCTTGGATGCTTAATTTCATGTATTAATATACTCTCAAACATATTATAAAGAACATTACAATGTGCACTTGTAATTTGTGTTCATCTTTATGTTAATGCTTCCCATTATTTTTCATAGACAAAAAAGAAAACTAACAACTTAGAGCATATCTCATGTGCCTGCAAAGATCATATATATTAATATCATGCTGATAGTTGTGAAGGTTATATATAGAGAAGGATATTTAAAATGATAGTTTCAATAGACTTGCCTGGGGTGGTCCATGCTCGCTAGTTTGTATCCGGTATTCATGCATGATCCAATCAGTCTTCCTTCCATTAGGAGCACGACCCTTGTAAAACACCAGTGTCTTCCTCATGCCTATCATCTTCTCCTTGGACATCACCACCTTGTCCCTCCCCGTGGCCTTCCAGAATCCGGCCGCCGTTGCTCTGTTTGTCCGAGTTCCGGTGGGGTACTTCTTGTCTTTGTGGCTAAAGAAGTACCACTCATTTTGGTCCTCATACCCGAGCTTGCATCTGTCTACAACATATAGTTTCCATGAATGTCATACACAAATAGATAAGATCTTCCCTTGTACTCCGTTGAACACTAGGATATTGAACGAAATGATCATCTGAATTACTTACCTTGGAGATCCCATGGCTCAATTCTGTACAGATCTACATCAACTATGACACCAAGATCAATGCATAGGGAATTGACCTTCCTAGTGAGGTAATACCCCACTAGCTCTTCTTCTGTTGGATGAAATCTAAAGCCCGGTGGTACACATGATTCCATCTCCATCTGCTATTCTCCTGATCATCAGCCCAAAGTATATATATACCCAGTCGAATGAATTGAAACATCGATATTGTAGACATGAGTGCAGTAAATGCTTTATGATGAGGTCCTCCTCTGTTAATTATGCAACATACCATGCATATTGCTCAAATTGTAAGGCAACAAAGTAACCGAATGCTATTAGTGGAGTATTCGTTTTAGCTGTCTTTATGTAATGTTTAGACGACCAAAATGATGCTTAGCCATTTTAATGCCTAAGAAAAATGGAATGATCTCAAGGTCACTGGTTAGTGAAGTAAAGAAGCCAAAAATTTTGACTTTTACACCCCAAAAAGGTAGTTATAGGCCTGCTGTACATGTATCTTTGAGTGCAATATTCTACCCAGTGGAAGACTTTGCTTTCAACATTCCCTACTCACTCCATCGAGAACACCCGCACACCACAATATCAATATCCCATTCAAACAAAGGCAACATCATTCATTATAGATACTAAAATTATGGTACCAGGTCTCTCTAGCTACCTCGACTTTTTTAGACATAAAATCAGTAAAATAACAATTAAAACAATCTCATTCAACATTTCACATAATTAGAGACAAAATCAATCTCATTATATAAAAATGCCATTAACTGTATGTACCTAGCTCCTAATCATGTATACACAATATGGTATATAATTCACTTATATTGTCCGAACAGTACTCACTTAGAACAAGAAATAATCTTCTGATTGATCTTTGGAGACCTTTGCTGTAAATCAAAAGACAAAGATGACATATATCAAAGATTTATATACATATATACAGAAGATGTACCAAATCAGAAAAATGTATATGCAGAAGAGATATTCAGATGATCAAGCTATCAGTAGTAGTGCTCGATCTATAGAGATCAGTACCAGGACAGTAGTGCACACAGTTGCATGGAAGAAAAATAAAACCGAGAGGAAAGAGATGATATAAGAAGAGGGAAAGGAGAAAGATCAGGAGCAGTAAGAAGCTAAGAGGTATTGATTGCGCGTGGGCTGTCAGAAACGAAATAGTAAAGGGTTTGGACGGCGTGAGAGACAACAAATCTTGCACACGCCAACGCCCAATCCCCTTCCACCGATATTTTGCATCTCACTCCATGCTATGCCAATATTAAACTTGCCCACAAACATTCCAAACATTCGGCAGGAGAGCCAGGCCTGCGACCTGTTTGGTGCGCCGCCCATGGTAACGCGGCCGCCTCACTTCTTCACACGTCTGAGATAAGCTGCGACGCCCCACCAATCACCATCATCATACACAATCAGTCACATATATATATGTATGTTCCTTCTTCATATGAGTCTCCAGGAAGCTAGTACTTCGATGCTTTGCCAAAGCTAATCACTACAACATGACTGAATAGTTCATATGTACCTTTTGTCTTTTGGCATGGTTCCATGTAATTATCTTGTGGAGTTTGTAATGAATATACGTGGATATATTTTTGAGCTTCTTGTAAGTTAAACCGGTTATTAAGAGCTCAATTTTCGCTTTTAATGTCAGTTAGAGAGGAGAAGATCAAGTAAGTACATACCATTATTCCATGAATCAAGAAAAAAGAGTTTACCTCTTAAAGTACTATTATCATTAGTTCACAAAAAATGACAATGCACAGTATTCCTCCTTTTGCTTTACCTTAGGTTTGGTGATGACGGCGACACTTAGCCTGCAAGGTTCGAGAACAACTAGCTTGAAAGGAAGAATGAATGGTAATTAACAGCAGCTAGAGTTTTGAAGGTGCATTACTGCAAGCTACATAGATAAATTGTTAAACATGGAGCTAATATATATTGTGTGTTATCAGAACATTGAGTAATTAATTAAACGCCCTAATTTTATTGAAGCTTTTACTATATAACTAAGTTTAATAAATCGTCCAAGTTAATATATATATATATATATATATTAACTTG
>JAVDBV010048267.1:0-15533 GCA_032619315.1 Piper longum | reverse complement strand
ACGTGGAGGTTTACGGGTACTGTTTAGTACAGCGCATGTCGTGACTTGTGGTTCAAAGGGTACTAAAGCCGACTGCCTGAGAGTACTCGGCCTTCGGCTCAAGGCCAGGAGTAATATGGAGGACGTAGAGGGATAAGATGAACGAGAATGATATTTGATGCTAGACGCAATAGATGAGATGATTAAGAAAAAAGAATGAGATGGACGGGGGACGCTGCCGCTCGAGGGCAACGGCTCCTGTTAGTGCTCTTGTGAGAGTTCTTGAGGAAGTATATAATGTTTTCCTTTAACAGGAGGGTTAGCTCTCCTGTGCCAGTTTGATATTAGTTATTTTCCAGACCGGTAACGCTCGTTACTGACGGTTTTGTACTATATGTAGGTGACGACTATGAGATGGAAGTGTCAGCCTGGACGGAGGAGCGATGAGGTCTTTCGCACACACACATGTATTCGGTGACTGAATGTTTAATATTCTGTTTATATTTTTATTATATTTGAACTGATGTGAGGTAGTGAAAAACATAATAATATGATTGAATGTTAAGCTATAATGCCATGATGTGAATAATGAATAGAGGGCATAGGTGGTCTTCATCTTAAGACGCCGAGAGTAGATCCGGGTCAGCTTAACCGAATCTAATAGATTATCGAACGGTTCGGTCGCCGGTAGCATTTCCGGGTCGGTTCAAGGGTGAGCCGAGTCGGGGTGTTACACTTATCATACCGAAAGGGTGAGTCAATGGTAAATATCGGTAACTACAAGTTGTGGGCCACGTAGAGTGTGTGTACATACATGGGATTGTAGCTGGATGGGCGGCCACCTTCCCAGTATATTAAGAGCTCGACAAAGGCTCGTAATAACTAAAAAGACGTAATTTAGATGTTATGGAATATATTAATTATTTTTTATAATTATATGACTTATTATTTTTATTACTAACGCGGAATTGCCTCCACAGGTATGAGCAAGGAAAGATGGGTAAAGTTGGGACAGTTGGAGGACTGTATTAATGGACTATTCTTTTCTCAAGATTGTTTGCATGGCAATGGGATTTTGGTTCGGTTCATGGGACTATTATTCCGAGCTTATATTATATTTTAAAATGATTGAAAATTAATAAAAAATTAATTTACGAGACACTTAGTTTCATATAGTAACACTTGGCGCGTGGCTTTGAATGGGCGGGTCATTACAAAAATAATTAAAAATGACATAACTCCTTTAGGAATGATTTAATTGTCCATGCTTAATTAAATTAGTATAAAGAAAGTCCACAAATCTAATATGAAAATAGTCCTCGACGAAAGAGTCGTAATAGGTAGTGGAATTCCCTTTTCAACCCTCAACATGGAAACCCACCTACAAACAGAATGTCGCATTAGAGCTGAAATCACTAAGTTGTATAATAAAAGTGAAAATAAGGTAATACTTATGTCAGTTTTATGAAAATAAGGTAATAATTATGTCAATTTTGTTAATCATTTCAATTCTGTTATTATATGAACCTATGGTGAGATCCCTGCCTTCACAGGTTGCCTCCCCTTAAGGCTAGTCTCTTATACATGTACATATATGCCACAAGCATAATCTATGGTTACTGATATTCTCTAAACCTACTCTCTCGATATTACAAGTGCATAATGAGTTCTTTAACAACCATTTCACCATGAGGCCAAATCAATTTAATTTAATTATAAATCTTCTCATGTCTCGTGTCAGGCTAGGTTAAACTCTAACGCCTCCCTTTGTCTCACTGGCTAAAAATACTCCTGATTGAGTAGGGCGCAAACTTTGTCCAGTCCAAGACTCAATTGCTCTCCTTGCAAATGTGGACCTCTCAAGTGACTTCCACTTGTTAGATGCTTCCTCTTGAAGCATCTAGCCTTATGGCGATGGGGAACAGACATGGCCTTGGAGGTCTTTTCTATTATATCGAAGCAACTCGTAGCTTTCATAAGATAAGATTCCCTTTTTAATAATTCTGCCTCATTCTTATGGAACTTCTCCATTGTGTATTGATCGCTATCATCAATAGCAAGTGGACCAATTGCCTTACAATTGACGGGGCAAGGTCTAGAACTTAATCTCTCCTAGTTGAGTCCCTCACTCCAACCCTCCTTTGGGCACTCCCTTGAGCTTCGTCTAGGGTACTATTAGGACCCGCCACAAAGTTGGTTGCTCCATTTCCTGCCACCAGCCCTCGCAGCCTTTGGATCACTTCCTGCACAGGTGCGTTTGTGTTCACCAACGTCAATGCCAATAATCCATAAGTACCAAATCTGGTTAGTATATTTTCCGCATTCTACTCCGGTTGGGTAAGCAAATTAGGTTGGCTTCTAATGATTACCACCATTTGAAATCATAATCCTTTAGTGCCACTCGAAAGAAACAAAATGCACATACAAGAATACACTACCATGAGGTAACATTAGATTATAGACTTTTTCAGCAAGGTCCTTGAGTCGTTTGCATGGATCAATTAAAAGGTGAGCTCTACTACCAACTACAATGACCAACCAAAAATACAAGATAACTGCTATTAAAAATGGATACTTAAAAAGTATTTTTAAGTATAATGACAAAGTAATTTTCAAAAGATAAATATAAAAAGAAAAAAAATATTACATGAAGTGAAACATACAAAGTCATACTAATTTAATAAGGTTAAATGAGAGTTTGTTCATGCAGCTAAAAATAACACAAGGTCCCTGGGAACCCATTTAATTGTTCATGCTTAACTTAATTAAAATAAGGAAGTCAATAAATCTAATATGACAACGGTCCTCAACGAAAGAGCACGCAGTTGAATTCCCTTCTCAACCATTAACATACGGACCCACTTGCGAACACAATGTCGCATTAGTGTTGAAATCACTAAGTCATATAATAAAAATGAAAATAAATTACTACTCAAGTTAATTTTTTCATCATTTTAATTATTTTATTATATGAACATATACTGAGCTCCATGCCTTAGAAGGGTGGCCTCCCTTTCTAGTACTCTTTCATACATGTATATATACACTAGAGACCTAAAAGTTTGATGACGCACACACAATTATGACACACGATCTTAATTTGAACCGGATAGTAAAATTATACATAAGTATAGTTTTATACGAGGAAAAAATGCATGCAATAAAATAATTTTATTATATAATGATTAAAACTTGATAAAATAAACATGCAACACATAAAATATTAAATTTTAAATATACAATATTTACAACAAATCCAGATAATTAATTATTCATATAAGTAATTATTTAAGTCCAACCTTAGAATATTTAAATTAACTATTCCACTGAGAACTCACATTTAGCCAATTGTAAATAATTACTTGCTTACTAGCATATTTTTATACTATTATTAATATTTTTTTCAACGCATTAATTACTTAAACCAAAGAAATCTTATTAAGATTATTGTTTTAGTGATTAAAGTTACCATTTAAAATTTAATTAATATTACTTTTTAACTCTGAATTAGCGAGTAACTATAACTTATTCCATTAATAAAAACTTAAGTATGCCTATAATAATTTATTAACTTTTTTACTAATTCCAAATATTTATCAGGTAATTAATTAAGTCATTTTATTAAATTATTTAAAATAATTTATATTATCATAATTTAAATATATTATTAATAAAATTATTTTAAATTACTTATTCGAAAAAGGTTAAAACTTTAATTATTTTACCTCATGTACTAAGATTCAACGCTTGATGCTTATTATACTATTGTGTTTTAATAACTCGTTTTTTCTACCATAATCGACTATATCAACAAGACCAACTTGAAAAAATAAGTTTAATGATAACTCTATCACAAATGATGTGTTATTAACAATATCATAGAATATTTATTTTATATATAATAAAGAATAAACTTTATCTTATCAACCACTTATAATATAATATTATGTACACTTAATTTATTAATTAACGTGATTTAATAAACATACGATAAAGAGATTGATAAGGTTTAATTAACCCATTAGCTAATATTAATTAATAAATAGACGATAATGTTACACATGCGTATACTTAAGTGATCAAAGACGACGTCTTTATTAATTTAAATTAGTCATAACGTTATTTAAATAATTTATAAATAATTCATTAATTAATTGATAATAACAATTAATATACAACATGTAAATCATAATTTTTACTCCAATATAAATTAACGATAAAATAACAGTCATATTAACCAAATACCGTGATTAATTAAATAAACCCGTGCAACACATTAAGGACATCATCTTATTACTTCAGCTCATTATAAATGGTAATATGAATAGATTAAAATATAATACCTTAATTAGTTAACCACAACAATTAACATAAACAGTTTAAATCAGTTATTAACAATAATCATGCATTAATCTTAATACCTATAAACATTAACAACCTAAATTAATTAAATCAGCAACAACAAAAATATAAAAGAAAACACCCACCCCTCGACCAAAATCCAGGAAGCAAAGGGGCGCAGCGCCTTGGCGCGGCGGCATGAGCGCTCGCCTAGGCGCTCCGCCAAGGCGCTCCGCCAAAGTCCAGAAATGCAAACCGGCCGAGTTGCACGAAGGCACTTGCAGCAAGAGGAAGGTGGCGGAGAGACCAAACATGCAACCCACCCCAAGGATACGTAAAAAGAGCAGGAAATGTATAACTCCATCATGCCAATCTCATCCCTTCCCAGATGATTTATCAAAACCTACACAGTAAAATATGAAAACCAGGCCCCAACCAAACATCACGCAAGGAACCAATGGGATGCGTACATGATGTCTAAGGAAAAATAAAACGAGAAGCGAGAAAAAAAAGGAAGCAAGAATGGAGATGGAGGTGAAGAGGTGGTTGACACTTGAAACAAGCGTGAGGAGAAGATGAGGTAGTGACAATGAAAAATATACAACGACTCATCCAAAAGAGTTTAAAAATATGCATAGTGCCAAAACTCATTAAATATCCCTAGTATCCTTTTTAACACCCAAATAAGGCCTGATTAACCTATTTCTTATAAAAAAAATTTATATAACCAAAATAGTTAGTCACGCCGATTAGACTTTAACCACTGATACACTTAATCGATCTAAATAGATTAATTTTATTTTATTTATTTTTTAAAAATAAATAAACAAGGATTCATATAAAAAATTCAAAAAATTTTAAGGATTTTACATTAGTGTGGCCGTCTCTCCTTTTTACAATCAGCTTGGTCCCTTGGAATCTTGTCTTGGCTATAAGCGTGAATTTTTTTTTTTGTTTATTTTCGAGAAAAGCCTGGAATTTAGAATTGCTGCTTGGACGTGGGTACCTTTTTAAGTCCTAGCTGTGGCGACCGATCCATCACATTTCGATCGTCTTCTTTTGTCCCCACTTCTCTCTTGATATCATTTTTCATAAACTCGGAGAGAGAGAGAGAGAGAGAGAGAGTTAACCCATAAGCAATGTTATTCGTTTTTCTATTTTCGCCGATGAGAAATTAATGTTATGCACACAATAAAAGAATGTTATTGGCAGATTTATATGTAGGTTAATCTCACATTCTTTATTTCTACGTTGCGATTTGAAAGAACCGGATCAGAGATCTGTTCATTCCACAGAGGAAGAATAAGAGATCAATACGCCGGCCTTTTTGAGCAAACATATTTTAGTGTTTGAAGGTTGGCACAAGACCATATATACCATGCGCAGTAATATTGTAGTTTTTTTGTAATCATTCAAATTGCTTATATACTGTTTGTTGAATATGATTTCTTATTAATTATTCCTCCTACTTGAATTAAATCTCTAAATGTTAAAGTAACACCTAACCTTCAAATATTGCCAGCCTTCCATAGCCTGGTCAATATCTAATACTAGTTATTCACTTCAGTATTTTAGTGAATTGAAAGGGCCAACTAACATGCGCTTGTAGATCAATTTTTTTATTTTTCTCAGTTCGAAGGGCAACATTGGAGCGTAAAACCCCATCGCCCACCCACCAGATTACTACTTTAAAAAACACCACATCCACTGTGAATGGAAGAAATCAATTTCTTAGAATTCATCATAATATTATTCATAAAATAGATTTTAAGGTCTGGAACACTACATAAAATAACATATATATCAAGTTCGAATGCATAAATATATAAATATCACAACACGTTGGAAATTAGATACAGCTGCCAATAAGAAGCAACCTATGGCAACTTGCCTGTCCAACATGTCGAGGGATGGGACGCTAAGTATAATCATTGTTATGTACAAGCATATGCCTTACAGGTCGCCAAGCCAAGGCCATTATCATTCCTGTGGGGAGGTTTGGATGGCTGCTACTGTCGAGACCATGGAATCAACACCACAAACATTGTGGCCCCTGCAGATCTTGTAGTAGCCCTTCTCTCCCCAATTTTCCCCCCATGAATTCTTTATGATCCAATATGGCTTCTCCTTGAACCTTATAGGAGCATATCCAGCCGATCCATAACCAACAAGTAACACCCCGTGGTCAAGTCTTCTGCTACATATATAAGGACAGGAGACTCCCCTCACGTAAGTCTGCATAAAAACAGCGTTGATACCCACTGCATTGCAACAAATAGAGAAATGCATCAGTGATTCAACATCCAATTAAAATCAAAGTGCAATTCAACTTTGAGTTTAGATACAGACCCGGTAATGTATTGCATAAAAACAAATTCAAAAAAACAAAAAAAGGAAGAACATACGGGTCTGTAAAAGAAGTCACTGTAAAGAATTTAACATTGTGGTGCAGAACCAAGTACCCAAGATAGAAGTGATGCAATGTACATGATAAGTGTCGAAATTGTTTCTAACTACTGTGGTTCTATAGACTATTCATTGCAGCCAACAAAACCAGTTCACATGATTAAATATAAATAGTTTTCAAGCTAAGTTAATCACTTATAAATGTACTCCCATAAGACAAAATCAGGTTGATGAGAAAGCGGAGGTTTTTCTACCTTCGATGGCTTTTTCTTTACACCAAAGCTAGAACAGGAAATGGGTTACTCTGTTCTTCGACAGCGTTTAAATAATTTTCTAGTTTGATTAGTTGCATGGGATAAACTAGCGCTCACCTGCAAGTGGTCCATTTTTCACAAGATTCGCTGCAATTTGATTCTCGTTAAGCGAAACAATACTGAAGTTTGCCACTGAAGCTACAATTTTGGACTTGTCAAATTTGCAGTTAGGACCATCAGTTCCAGTGTAGGGATAATCTTCCTCCTTTTCAAGTCCGCCAGCTTTCATTACATACTGAAAGGCATTAGTCATAAGTCCCCCATTACAGCCGGAGTCACATGAGCGTGGTTCTGATGGATCACACTGCAGAAATCAAAATAACGATGTGTTTATACAATTTTCATGGGAGAATAATTTGAAGTTAGAACAAACCAAATTGATTATAGGCCATACTGTTCAAAAAATTCATTTGTATGTTTACAAACATTCTCAAAGCCCTAGCATATGGCACAAACTTTTAATAAAGAAAAAAAGGTGGCATACTATGGTAAAAATATAACAAGAAAAACTAATGCAGAACATATGTAGGCTTAGGTTTACAAATATGACTAAAACACACGTTCTCCAGCATAAATATAAAATAAACTGAGATACTATACTTAGTATTTTAAACACACACATCCCTAAATTCTCAGAAGCTCATGGTTGCAACAGAGAAGTATATTAATAAACTCAGTACACCGTCATCCGCTATAACAATGACTATCAACAATAAATTGGAATTCATGACACCACCATTTTCTAGCGTCTGTCTTCAATGTTTGCCGAACATATGTTTAGACTCAACAAAACACCATAGGCAGAAGATGGTACAACAGAAAAAAAAAAAGGTCACAGCTTCGAATGATCTGCTATCTATTCTGAAGCCTCATAATGAACAAAATAAAAGAATATAATAATATTTTTTGAAATTAAATAAATAAACAACATAATTAAGAACAGTGATATTCTGCTCCAGATATTGCAGCTGGTAACAGCACAAAAACTTAAATAAAATAAATTTTAATAATCGGCATCCATTGCGAATGGTAACAGCACATAACTTAAAAGAAAATAAACACAAACGGTCAAATTAGAAGAACCCAAAACGATCCAATATCCAAAACATAAGCAGTAATCAGACCAATATCCTAAAACAACTGCCGCAGGACAGTATAATACCAGTAACTAAATAAAAATCAAGTACCTTCAAAAACAAATATATCGATCGAGTATAATTCTGATTCTAGCACAGGACCCAAATGCAAACAACTAAAAGAGAAATAACTTATACGTATGACATAGCATGAGCCAATTAATGGGCAAACCGATTACGAAATCAAAACCTGATGATCACAATCCACAAGCTGCTGCTCGCTAAGGCTTAACAACTTTCCAGTAGCCAAAAAGTTTGCCCCTTCAAGAGCCCCAGTTGTACTAAAGGACCAGCAAGACCCGCAAGATCCCTAAGAAGTTAAGAGCTTTGCTCAAATTTCAGATAAATTACGGGAACATAAACGCGAAGGCGTAAACTTTTTAGCACACAAAAAACTTTGAGCTCAGAAATCGACAAGAAAAATAGAAAACAAGTTAAGAATTTATTTTTTTTAAAAAAGATACCTGATTTTTTACGGGGCCGACAGCGCCATGGTCTCTCCAATCGAACTCTTCAGGGAGATCGTTGGTGGGGAGGATGGGGGCGTCGTGGGCGTCGGCCGGGAAGGCAGCGGGGCGGAGGCCGAGGTACCGGGCCTCGAACTCCTCGGGGGTGAGGTCGCTGAACTGGGTGACGCCGTGGACGGCGGAGGGGTCGAGGCGCTGGTGGCGGCGGGCGCGGCGGACGTTGGACTGGAAGACGGAGAATCGGTAGGCGTGCTCTTCCGGATCTGCGTAGCTCTTGCCGAACCTCCGGAGGAAGGCCGTGAAGTGGAGGTGCTCGGCGCCCAGCAGGTCGTCGCTGCCGACCACCTGACGGATGAGCGGGTCCTCGTCTCCGGCGACGGCGATGACGACGGCGGCGAAGGAGACAAGGACGAAGTGGACGACTGAGCGTGCCCTGGCCATGGTAGGAACAATGATCTGCTAAACCTATTCCCCCTTTTAAACCTATTGCGTGGGAGAGGAGATAGATAATAAGTGGACTTTGGAATTTAAAGCCAATTATCTTAGGACGCGTGTCGTATATTTGATATCTTACGTGTTCGAAAGCTACGTGTTAATTAGTTAATTAATTAATGCTTCTTTCTATTTAAAGCACACTAATGCGTCCAATTAAAGCAGTTTCAGGCCGTGACAAAGGCTAAGAAGAAGAGGTACTTCAAGTTGCTTGTTGTGTGGTGGTTGCAAGCCCGGGTTACACCGATTTCGCTAGTATTTGTTCTTGGAGTCGGAGAGGCAGATGGTCAGAGATGTTATAGACAGCTAAGTCGATAGCAAGTCGATGTTATAGATAGATAAGTTGAAGATTATTCTTGCCCATGCAAGTTCTGGGTACGAGCAAGCTTGAGGGAGATTCTGCAGTCTCCCATCGTGATAGAAGAAGATCAGAGATACAAAAGCAGCAAAGGAGGTCCGGGCATTGAATGATTTCTACACCATGCTCTCCCGTGATGCTTCCCGGGCTTGTTATGGCCCGAAGCATGTTGAATCGGCTAACCAAGAGAGAGCCATTCAGACTCTGTTGATCATGAATGAGCTGTTCAGAAATTCCGACTTCAAAACGAGGCCGAAATATGTTGATCTGGTTGAATCGGTTAAGGCTTCAGGTGGCGTTGTTCACATCTTTCGTCAATGCACCCCTCTGGATAGCAATTGGGACAAATTACAGGTGTGGCAGCCATCTTACGGCTTCCTTTGTTATGAATTGGATGGAAACTGTAATCTGATAGACATTAGCTTTTTCTGTTTCTTAATGTTATTCATACATGAATCAATTTTGTTTCATGTTTTAGAAAATTAATAATTTTGATTTCTGTTATTTGATATAATTAAAATCTCTTCGCTTCCAATGTCTAGTGGGGATTTTTAATCCATGCAAATTAAACCTTTTATAAAGTGTCCTCAATCTTAATAAATAAAAGAACAAGTTTTACACTTTTGATGAGAGAAGCAAACATCAAGTTTTAGATGTTAAAAAATAGGTCTTATATCAAAAAACTAAAAGCCAATCCCTTTCCACCGAACAACTTCCATCCCTTCCATCGCCGGCGGACGATTATTAGTCCGAAATAAAACCCATTGTTGGCCCATCTTTCTCACAAATTTCTTATGCCAATACCACAAGATTGAGGCGACGATCGATGGGGAGACGATTGATGGTATTATTTTGAAATATTAGTGTGTGTAGGTTCTTGCAGCATTGGGTTGAAAAGGCTACTGTTTTGATTGTGAAATTTAAATTATTCAATCTTTTCATGTAATTTCTGTTGGGTTTATCTCACATCGGTCGTAGAGGTTATTAGTGACTTGTATATAGGCTAATGGGAAAGCCTTATTTCTTGATTTAGCTTTTAGAATAAGAAGGCCTGTGACACCTATTACGAGTTTTCCTTTGGTTGTTTAAAGTCTTTTTTAGAGGCCTAACAATAGTATCAGAGCCAAGTTGCTAAATTGGATTTGCCTACGTCGATTATTGTTGTTTCCTTCATTGGTTCCACTTGATGATTTGAGGGGAATTTCCAAGTGGGTGCGGGGTCGCCGGAGTTGTGGGTGCCGTTTAATGAACGCCCGATGTGTGAAGGGGAGTTGTTGGGGACTGATTTGAGGGGAGTTTCCAAGTGGGTGCGGGGTCGCCGGAGCTGTAGGTGCCGTTTGATGAACGCCCGATGTATGAAGGGGAGTTGTTGGGTTTGTCCCATATCGGTCGTAGAGGTTGTTGGTGATTTGTATATAGGCTAATGGGAAAGCCTTATTCATTGAGTTAACTTTTGGAATAAGAAGGCCCGTGACACCTATTGCGAGTTTTCCTTTGGTTGTTTAAAGTCTCTTTTGGAGACCCAAAGAGCCCAACAATTTTAATCCCACATAAGATCCCCATTTCTTCAATTTTCAATTTTTTATTATCTTCATTATCATAACTTCTACTTTTCTTTTTCTCCCTGAAATTATTTTTCATTGATCTTGCAAAATTAAATTAGCAATTTTTATGTTGTTCATTATCATAATTTTTGTCTCTAAAAAATAACTATAGATTATATCATTTGAAAAGTTGCAATCACCATATAGTAAAATAGTTAATAAGACTTACAAATCCACGTAATTTTCCCTTCTAGCCTTACTAATGTTCTCTCTTTTTTCTAATTTTTTGGGTTAGACAATCACCCGTCACTTTTTTCTGGTTTTTTTCTATTTTTGCAATTTTTTTTAAAATTAATTCTCAACAAAGATTAGTTACAAATAAAAATTCTAAGTATTGATAAGAAAAAAATGTTATATATTATATTACAGAAAAATATTAATTCAAAAGATGTTATATATTATGTTAAAAAAATATGAATTATCTAAACGATGTGAGCCCACTATAATGGGATGATTGATTTAAAAATGATAGGTGAGAGTACTATTTATGGAATAAAAATCAATCACATGTGGAAAGATGTGCTTTGGGCAACTGTGTGCGGGGTTAGCTTTCGCCAAATTAGGATGTGAAATTCAGTATTCAGCGCGGTTATGTTTGGGTGGATAATTCGATCCAAATTCAACCATATAAACCCAAATTTAATTCAAATCCGAAGTTTATTTTTATTTTGTTTACCATGTCTTTATCCAACCCGAATCCGCGTTAACCAAATTTAATTTGATTGGCTAAAATAATATAAATTTTAATATAAAAATAAATTAAAATAAATAAAAATATAATTTTAAATATTTTAAAATTTTAATTTTATAAATAACACCTATTCAGATTAGATACAGATCAGATCACCCTCAATTTATATCCAATCTATATTCAAATTAGATACAGGTTTGATCTTCTTATATGCCAATAGTTTGTTGTATACTCTTGATGAAGATAGGTGTATTGACTTTATCCGATGAGTGTACCGGCTTTGTCTAATATGTGTATCATTTATATTTTATTATTTATTGGTTTACCTTGTCAAAATACAGCGTTTGGAGATTTTGTGTGTTAAAATCCTAATAAGTAACATCAGAGCTTTGGTTCGTCTGTCTGTAGAGGTTCATAGAGTTGTGGTTCATATAGAGGTTTATCACATAAATAATAAAAGAGTTCAGTTCATTCAAGATTGTTGGTATTTTTTCGAGATGATTTTTTGAGAGTGCTAGCAAAGTGTGTTCTTTACATGCGTGTAGGGGAGATGTGAGTTCTCCTTTAGGGAGAGATATGAAAAGTTGTAGATTTAGATAGGGTCACCATTGGTGGTGCATGTGGGAAAAGAAAAAAAAATTGTTTATTGTGAGGAGAAAACATGACCTTGGGTTCTTCGACAAGTATAGTTAATTTCTTATCATTCTCTACCTTTTGTCTATTGTTTGTAATTTAGGGTAATTTTACTCATCTTATATTTTTTGTTGTGATTTTATTTCAATTTGGAAAGTTTCTACTTTAAAAGTGTGTTCTCTTTTAGGGCGAGAAATGAAAGGTTGCAGATCTAGACAGGGTCACCATTGGTAGTGCATGCAGGAGAAAAAAGAGAAATTATTCGTTGTGAGAAGAAGACATGAGTGTGGGTTCTTTGACAAACCAACTATAGTTAATTTTTTTATCCTTCTCTACCTTTTGTCTATGGTTTGTAATGAGGGGTAGTTTTACCTATCTCATATTTTTTGTTGTGGTTTTATTTCAATTTTGAAAGTTTCCACTTTGAAAAAAAGTGTTAGGATATTTTCCTCCTCATGTAATGGTGGTCGATAGTGGTGAATCAAGTTCGACTAGTGCTCGACAAGTGTTCGACAAGTGGTCCAAAATAGAAGATTTTTTCAAAGAATTTTCACATGGGGCAAGAAAGGGAGATTGAGAGGGTTGTATCTCTTTCTCATGTGAAGGATGGTGAAACTAACCCTAGTGTGTTCCGTATCATTCAGGAAGGGAGAATTGTTAGAGTCTCTCATCATACAATGAATGTGAGATGAAGTGTAACTTCATGGAGATTCGTAAAAACATGATGTTATTCTAAGAGGTACAAGGAATTCGAGTAGAACTATAGAAAACGAGGAGATTTGGTGTTTGCCTATGCCAATTGTCGGAGTTTCATTCGTGGGTTCTACCTAATAATTTGAATGCCTAAGCCGATTGTGAAAGTTTCCTTCATGGGTTCCACCTGATGATTTGAAAGAGAGTTTACTCTACCTAATGATTTGAAGGGAGTTTGTCACGTAGGTGCCGTCTAATTTAATATAAATTTGTTAAACGATAATAGTTTTGGGGGCCCAATGTGTGAAAGAGAATTATTGAGTTTATCTTACATCAGTCATATAAGGTGTTAGTGACTTATATATAGACTAATGGGAAAACCTTATTCCTTACGTTAACTTTTAGATTAAGAAAAACGTGTAACACTTATTTTAAATTATTTTGGGGGCGACCTGTTGCCCGTAGAAAACCAGATTCCAATTGATGTATTGGTGGAGCTAGCCAAGATGGAACGAGATAGTACAATTTATTTTGTTTTCCTTAGTAGCCTTTGGCTTACTACATAGATAATTTTTAGTTTCATTTCCAATGGGAAATTAATGACAATGTTATCGTTGGTTCTTTTGCAAGGCGAGAGAATATGTGTGCCAATTGGCGCGCGAGTTTCTGGGCTTGGACAATGAACTCCGCACAGACAAACATTTGCTGGACCTAAGGAAGCAAAATTTTGTGGGAAGAAGGACAGAAGAACAGGCCGTGGGAAGTGGCAAGCTTGGCCGTTTGAGAACAGTGCAAACAGCAATGCAGTACCACATGAGCGGGATTAGGTTCGAAAGGGGAAGACCACTTAGATCGCGTATGGCAATCACAGACATTGAGATGAAGCGAAACACTCTCCAATTTCCCACTCTTAATATCACCAAACTCGAAGAAACCGTGCTAATCAACTTGATTGCCTACGAGCACCTCTGCCCGGGATTGGCTCCAGAGGTTTCATCATTTATCTCGTTCATGTCAGGTTTGCTCCAAACTGATGAGGATGTTGGCCTCTTGCAATCCAGTGAATTGATCCAGGCCGGCATAGCTAGCAGTAGTGCTGAGATCCCCAGGGTGTTGAGCAGGATCGATAGGTTCATTGTCACACGCCAATGGACGATCTCGGGACGAAATTCGACGATCTGAATGCATTTTGGCTTCAGAATAGCAGGAAGAAGAAGATGAATTATTGGTTAAAGGTTTCGAAGACGTTTACTTCAAGAATACTTTGACCTTCATCTGCCAGCTGGTGTGGTTGCTTTGGCTCTCACTCTGGATGCAACCATCATTCCAAACTTGGGCTACTTCAATGGACGTAAAAATTGAAGTCATCAAACGAACGCACAACACTTGTTTTGATTAAATAAATTCTTGTGTTTAAAGTTACCACTTTATTGCTAAGATATTGCCAAACAATTTTTTGTCGGATAAAAAGCAAAATTTTATATGAGTTAGACTTCGTATATGTTGAGCTATATATTTAATTTGATTTTTTTATTAATTATTATAAAAAAATATTTATATATATTTAATTGATCCCGTTCGCATCTGAGATGGCAATCAGAAATAGAAACACACGACAATCATGACGGCGGAGGACTTCAAGCAGTGGCTATGCTAACGGCACCGGCTCAAATGGAGGAGTTCAAGCCGTGGGACACGTAGTGTGTGTGCGCATACATGAGATTGCAACTTAATGTGGCGGCCACCCTCCCGGCTAATTAGAATTCGGCATATGCTCATAACTACTAAAAGTCTCAAGAAATAGTAATAGGGATTATATTGATTTGTTTCATTTAATTATGTGGCTTAGTGATTTTATTACTAACACAGTTTAGGAACCGCAAGTGAGCAACTTCGGACTGAAGATTAAGAGTGTGGTTGGTAATTCTTTTACCAATCTAGGTTTGCCGAATTGATAATAATATGGACTTCTTTTTAATCTCTTTGTATTATAAATGTAACTACTAGAAATGGTCAGAGGCTGTGGAACTTTGTGTTCATGTTGTTAATTTATTTTATGTTGCAGGATTTATTTTATCATTAGTAAATTTTTAGAATTATTTGCAATGTTACAATTCATGCACATGAATTTTATTTTTTCATCCTTTATATTTTTGGGTAACCCTTGGATGGCTAGGGCGAGTTGTTATAATCGTAGAATTATTTTTAGGTCGAATAACTTATTAAGTCGCGTTATAGAGTGGGTTATTAATTATAGAGCATGTCATTGTGATGTTATGGTATGTATTATATTTTATAGGATTTTTTTTTATTTTTTTGGTTTTTTTTAGTATTTATTACGAGCTACTTATTATTTTTGACTCGAGTCGGAGTCAAGTCGACTTTTATTTACGAGACTACCCCCAAGACCTCACCCCGA
>JAVDBV010048266.1:0-15285 GCA_032619315.1 Piper longum | reverse complement strand
GTTGTTGACCCCCAGCCACCTTCCCCGACGAGAACGCCGCCGATCACAGCCCAGACCGACCGGATTTAGCCACCCATTGCCGCGACTATTTTTGCCATTTTCCGGCGAGCCGCCACCTCCGTCGGCCACGCCGACACTGCACATGTATCGGGCTCGTTGAGACGGTTCCAATGGTACCCTATACGGCCCCTATCCGACCGATAGACGCCGCCGGCGACTCTCACCGGAAAACCACCGGAAAGTCGCCGGCAAACTGCTGAACCTGCCGGAAAACCACCGGAACCCACCAAAAAACCGGAATTGTTGGATCTTCAGCGGAGTTCACCCGGTCGAACTCGATTAAGCTTCGAATGCCGTGGAGCGCCGAATTCGAGGTTCGAGATGCACGTACGACGAAGCCCTAACCATCGTTGATTGTTGACGACGTGAGGTATAAATACATCTTTTCCTAATTTGATTGCTTATAATTGATGAGTGTTAGTACAACATGATAGGATTAATTAATCTATGTTGATGTGATTAAACTCTAATTACGAAAAAGATGATAAGTGACAGAGTTTGAGGAATTGTAAATGAAGATTAAGTGATCTAACGAAGTGAATTTAGCTGAGCATGATAAGTGACCACGATGTAAATTAGAAGTACATAATAAAATTTGTATAAATAGGATAGTTAGAATTATTTTACAATTATGATTATTTAATTGTTAATTGATGATGATTTGCCTTATGTATTGATCATGTCGGTTTGATGCATCATTTAGTTATCGGGCGTTAGTATTTAGCTTTGATGTATAGATACGGAGTAGGGGCTCGCCGCCTAGGCGCGATCACACGCTTGGAGCTTCTACTAGGTCCATTAGGACTCGCTTCTGTTTTACGCTCTTTCTATTGTCTATTTGATTATAACTTGCAGGACGAGTTAAGTGGCGTTTTATCGGATCCCACTTAACTCGGGTCATTTAGCCGAATTATTTTCTGGATTAATAACCCTCGAGGATGAGATCCCTAGAGAATGATTTCAAAAATAAGATCCACAGCAAGTTGCCTTCGGGCCTATTTTATAAATCCCTTCCCAGGCCTATATATATTTTTATCGAGTTTTCAGTGTGAGGCCAGAGATGGAGAAATCGACTACATGTACCATGCAGAGGATGCCGTGACAGTCAAAGTGGGCTCTGGATTAGTGCCAGCGGACTGTTCCATTCCCGAGGGATCCTGAGAACTCCGTGTTTGAGTTCCTCACACCCGGAGAACGTGGAGGTTTACGGGTACTGTTTAGTACAACGCATGTCATGACTTGTAGTTTAAAGGGTATTAATGGCGACTGCCTGAGAGTACTCGACCTTCGTGCTCAAAGCCAGGAGAAATATAGAGGTAAGGAGAGGGCTTAGGATTTGAGACCAGAAAATGAAGTAGGAAAATGCCGAGAGCGGCATCAGCAGCTGCAGTTCAGTTCAGACAGTTTGGGATGCTATTGGGTCTGCAGCACAGTGGCTCCTCAGTAGATGCCCTTAAGAGAGATCACGAAGAGTATATGGATTTTTATTTCATATGAGAGTTTACTCTCATAGCCAGTTTATTATTAGTTATATTATGGACCAGTAACGCTCGTTACTGACGATTTTGTACCATATGTAGGCGACTACTATGAGATGAAAGTGCCAGCCTGGACGGATGAGCAATGAGGTCTTTCGCACACACACATGTATTCAGAGACTGAATGTCTAATATTTTGTTTATGCTTTTATTATATTTGAAATGATGTGCGGTAATGAAAAACATGATGATCTGATAAAGTGTTAAGACCAGATGGTATGATATGATGAGAAACATGGATGATGTACAGGTGGGCTGAGACCCAAGATGTAGATACAGTAGATTGGACTGGTGTGTGAACACTGATGTGCTATATGTATGTATATATATAGTATGTGTGGTTGTGACAGGGTGGCCCCTAATTGCATTTTTAGGGGAAATTCTATTCGTTATATTTTAGAATTTTCATTAATTTTATCCAAAGTGTATTCGTGTGTGATTTAATTTGCTTGTCATACATGTAGTACTATGTTAGGATTCTGAACATTCATTCATGTATGATGAGTCGTGTCTTCATCTTAAGACGCCAATATTGGATCCGCACGAGTTGGGTTCGGGTTAGCCGACCTAACCAGGGCCCGTAACATGCCGGTTTGGTTCACGAGGGTGAATCGGATTTGGGGTGTTACACCGTGCATGCTTACAGCACCTGGCCTTGATGTTGGGTTGTCGTGCGAGAAGAAGGGAAGCGTTTCGGGCGGTGCTGCTGTCTAGACATCATGCGCCTTGGTGAAGGACGAGGTTGCCTTGGATAGCTGCTGTAAAGCATGGACTTTAGGCTTCTAATTGGATTGTTGGGGAAGGTTGCAATTGATGGAGTTGTGATCTAATTTTGGGTTGGAGAAGAAGACGTTAAGGTTTGGGTTTTTGGTGCAAAGATAGACTTTGGAGAAGAGAAGAGAAGAGACGTTGGGGAAGAAGAAGATGACAGATCTGTAATTTATGCTGGACTTGATATAGCTCAAGTTAAAAATAATTCTAACGCATAATAAATCCTTAAAAATAATTATTTTAATGAGTTATGGGTTAAACTAGCTAAACTAATAAATTATTGTATGAAATCGCCATAAGTAATAAAAATATGATAATGATAAATGGTCGATAATTAATCGGCTTACTACAAGCAATTAAATTAAAGCAGATAGTTATGAATGATTAACAACATAAAGATTTCACCTTTACCATATTAAATTTAATATTAAGTAAATAAAGTGATTTTTTAATAACGAATTAGTAAGGTAGAAAATGGGTTAATAAACTATAATCGTGTAAAAATCACAAGCTTTGAACCTAAATAGCATAATTAAAATAAAGAAAGTTCGAACATTTATTGAGTTAAATAATTTAAAAATAATTTTATTAGTAATATCTTTGAATTAGGATAATACAAATTATTTTAAAGAGTTTAATCAAACGAATAAATTAATTAAGTGCTATTAATAATGATAGTAAACCTAATCATCAAGATCGTGGTTAAGTAATTAGCATCTCAAAGGAAAATATACTAATAATATTAATTACATATTTGTGTATAAATAAATAATTATTTTATCAATTGTTAAGTGTGAATTATGATTTAGATAATTAATGTAAAGTAGTACTTGAATGATTATTACATGAATAATTAATTATCTTATTAGATTTGTTAAAAAATTAATATTTAATATTGTTAAATGTGGCATGTTTTATGTTGTCGAATTTTAATAATGATAGATATATTATGCATTTAGGGGCATACATTTATACTCGAATAAAATTATAATTATGTATAATTTTATATTTTCGTTCAGATTAGGATTGTTGGTCACAGTTATGAGTTCACGTATGAACTTATTAACAGCCCTGGTCGGCTTGAGCCCAGATCCGATTACCATGCATTGAGTGTACTAGGGTCAATAAATTGACTTAGTCCGACACGGGGCCGCACCCTTTAAAATTACTATGTGGGAGTCTTGGTTGACCTAAGTATCTGACCACCATGCACTGGAATGCAACTGGGCTCAACTCAATTCGGCACAAGGCAACACCCATAGAAAGATTAAACACCTGCCCCTATACCGAAAGGGGTGTCAGGGTGCAATGACGCAAGACGGCTCATTATGCACTTGTGATACCGAGAGAGTGCGACAATGACAAATATCGGTGACTACATGTCGTGAGCTACGTAGCGTGTGTGCGCGTAAATGGGATTGTAACTGGATGGGCAGCCACCCTCCCAGCATATCAAGAGCTCGACATATACTCATAATCTCAGAATGACTTAAGAGGCTCATAATCTCAGAATGACTTGAAAGGCTTATAATCTCAGAATAATTTAAGAGGCATATAATCCCAGAGTGACTTGAAAGGATCATAATCTCAGAATGACCCAAGAGGTTCATAATCTCATAATAGCTTGAGAAATAATGATAGAGATTTTATTAACTTGTTTTATTTAATAATATGGCTTAGTTGTTTAATCACTAATGCAGAATTGTCTCCACATAACTAAAGAATAAAAGAGTAGTGGGTTGTTCTTTTACCAATTCAGGTTTGACTAATGGATGATAAATTAGACTTCCTTTTATTTTACTGTATTATAAATGTGATTATAGAAAACAGGCCAAAAATGTCGGATGGTTATTTTATATACTGTGATATGTTATCAAAAACATGATTTATTTGCCGTACTAGAATTCAAGTTCTTGTATGTTATGTTTACAAATTTAACTTTTTAAGTAATACCCGGATCGGTTAGGGCGGGCCATTACATAGGCTTTTTGAGGTTTTAGCTCGTTTCTTTACAACAAAATGAGGATAATAACATGTAATAAATGGGGAAAATCAGGCTATTGTCATGTATATGATTTTTAACTTCCTACTCAGTGGAGTTTACTAGAACTTCTGATCAATTATTGTGAAGATCGATTAATGACCAACTAGATTGTAAAGCTATTTTTGACTCAAGCATGCTGTTATCTTCCAGTTGTATATTATATACTATGTGAGTTTTTCAAAAGGTTATATATCTAGTAAGTACCATTTAAACTTGCAATATTATGGTGGTGGTAATGCATGATTTAACTTGTAAACTAATAAAAATCTAACTCTATTAGATTATGAAAAAAAAATTCAGAATTATAAACAGATTTTTTTAATGTATTGGTTTTATCTTAATAAATATATAATGCATTTTTTGGCTTGTTTATTGTTTGAATAGATAAGAAACAAAACAAGGAGAGGCATTTGAAAATTCAAAAAAAATTGCAATTGAGATACTGACTTGAAGTGTTGTGCTAACCACTAACCTAAACAATCCTAACGATGGAGCAACGTCATCATCCACTCCACCCACGACAACCTAATTAGTATTTAGAATAAACGATAAATAAAAGTAAAATTAAAAATTAAAAAATTAAAAATATAAATTCATCTTTCAACTTGGCTTCTGCGATTTGGAGTCCAAATTCTCTCGTAATCCTTTCAATTCATCCAGAATCTCTACTGATTGCTCGCCTCCCCTTAATTCTTTCAACTCTTCTTAGATCTCTCGAGATAGCACGTGTTAATCTTTCATGAGGGCAATTGTCTTCCACAGTAAGACAAGAATATTTGCAGCTGCCAAATACAATAATTCTGGGTATGGATCTAAAATATTCTTGATGAATAGTTCAAAGGTCATAACAACTACAAAAAAATCAACAGAAAGTTGTAGAAAGGTAATCGGCAATGGACATCTTAGGATTCGAATTTGGACAAAGTTTGGCCCGCCCATGTTGGACAGGCCTATGGCCGGCCCCGTTGGAGGCCTCGTCAGTTGCCTTGTCGCTATAGGTGTGGTTGGAAGTGTACTTGGCAGTGTTGTTGGAGGTGTTGTGGGAGGCATTGTCGGCAAAGTTGTTGGATGAGTTGCCGGTCGTGTTCCCTACCCCCTAGTTGTTAGTCGTCGCTGATAAAGACTGCCTCAATTCATATTGTTCTCTGCAACTCGGGAACATGAAGTTGGAATCCCGGTTACGCCGGAGACCTTAGACGGGAGCATTGGTAGACTTGTTGGATGAGTTGCCGGTCGTTTTTTATACCACTTATAGTTGTTGGTCGTCGTTGCTGGTGAAGGATGAACCTAACAAGAGTTGCCAGTCATATTGGAGACCTTGTACAAGAGCATCAATATAGTTGTTGGAGGAGTTGTAGGTTGTGTTCTCCACCATCCCTAGTTGTTTGTCATCGTTTATGGTGGAGGACAAACTTAATAATGGTTGTCGGTCGCGTTGGAGACCTTTAACCGGTGCATCGTCAAAGTTCACCACCCCTAGTTGTTGGTCGTCGCTGCTGGTGGAAGACGAACCTAATAAGAGATGTCGATCGTCGGCAAAGTTGTTGGAGGAGTTTCCCGTCGTTTTGTCCACCACCGTTAACTGTTGGTCGTCGCTGCTGGTGGAGGACGAATCTGATAAGAGTTACCGGACGTGTTGGAGGCCTCAGACAAGAGCATCGGCAGAGTTGTTGAAGGAGCTACCAGTCGTGTTCTCCAGCACCCTTAGTTGTTCATCATCCTTGATGATGGAGGACGAACCTAATAAGAGTTATTGGTCGTGTTAGGGATCTTGGACTGGAGCATCGACAGAGTTGTTGGAGGAGTTGCCGGTCGTGTTCTCCGCCACCCCTAGATTTTGGTCTTCGCTGCTAGTGGAGCACAAACCTAATAAGAGTTGTCGGTCGTGTTGGAGACTTTGGATGTGGCAATTGACAAAGCTGTTAGATGAGTTATTGGAGGAGTTACTGGCCATGTTATCCACCATCCCTAGTTGTTGGTCGTTGATGCTAGTAGAAGACGAACTTAATAAGAGTTGTTAGTCGTGCTCGAGACCTTGGACGGGAGCATCAACAGAGCTGCTAGAGGACTTGCCGATCGTGTTCTTCACCACCCCTAGTTGTTGGTCGTAGCTGCTGATGGAGGACGAACCGACTAAGAGTTACATGTCGTGTTGGAGGCCTTGGATGGGAGCATTGGCAGAATTTTTGTTGGAGTTGTCTATCGTATTCTCCGCCACCCCTACTTGTTGGCCGTCGCTTCTAGTGGAGGACGAAAATAATAAGAGTTGTCGGTTGTGTTGGAGACCTTAGACGGGAGAGTCGGTAGAGTTGTTTGAGGAGTTGTCGGTCATGTTCTCCACCACCCTAGTTGTTGATCGTCATTGCTACTGGAGGACGAGCATTATGAGAGTTGTCGATCGTGTTGGAGACCATGGCGAGAGCATTGACATACTTTTGTTTGAGGAGTTACCGGTTGTGTTCTGCACCACCCCTAGTTGTTGGTCGTCTCTTTTGATGGAGGACGAACCTAAAAAGAGTTGCCGGTCCTGTTCGACACTTTGGACGGGGTGCATCGTCAGAGTTGTTGGAGTTATCGGTTGTGTTCTCCACCACTCTTAGTTGTTAATCGTCGCTACTAGTAGAGGACGAACCTCATAAAAGTTACCAGTCGTGTTGGAAAACTTGAACGGGATCATTGGCAGAGTTGTTGGAGGAGTTACCGGTCGTGTTTACCACCACCCTTAGTTGTTGGTCGTCATTGCTGGTGGAGGACGAACTTAATACAAGTTGTCGGCCGTGTTGAAGAACTTGGACGGGAGAATCAACAAGTTGTTAGAGGAGTTGCCAGTTGTGTTCACTCCTAGTTGCTTGTCATCGCTGCTTGTGGAGGATGAACATAGTAGGAGTTGCCGGTCGTATTAGAGACCTTGGACGGGTGCATCGACAGAGTTGTTGGAGGAGTTCCCAGTCGTATTCTCCACCACCTCTAGTTTTTTGTTGTTGCTCCTGGTTGAGGACGAACCTAATAAGATTTGCCGGCCGTGTTGGAAACCTTGGACAGGAGCATCGGCAGAGTTGGTGGAGGAGTTAGCAGTTGAGTTCTCTGCCATCCCTAGTTTTTGGTCTTCGTTGGTAATGGAAGATGAACCTAATAAGAATTGTTGGTCGTGTTTGATACCTTTGACAGGAGCATCGGCAAAGTTGTTAGAGGAGTTCCCGGTAGTGTCCTCCACCACCCATACTTGCTAGTTGTCGCTGCTGGTGGAAGACGAACCTAATAAGAGTTGTCGGTCATGATGGAGACCTTGGACGAGAGCATCGGCAGAGTTGTTGGAGTTGCTGGTAGGGTTCTCCACCATCCCTAGATGTTGGCCGTCACTTTTGGTGGAGGACGAACCTAATAAGAGTTACAGGTCGTGTTAGAGACCTTTGACGGGAGTGTCGCCAGAGTTGTTGGAGGAATTACCGGTCATGTTCTCCACCACCACTAGTTGTTGGTCGTAGCTGCTGATGAAGGACGAAAATAATAAGAGTTGTCGGTCGTGTTAGAGACCCTGGACAGGAGCATCGACAGAGTTGTTTGAGGAGTTGCCAGTCGTGTTTAGCAGCCCTAGTTGTTCGTCGTCACTTTTAATGGAGAACGAACCTAAAAAGAGTGGCCGTCGTGTTTGAGACCTTGGGCGAGGAGCATCGGTAGAGTTGTTCGAAGTGTTCTCCACCACTCCTAGTTGTTGGTAAACATCTTCTAATTTACGATGTTTCAAAATCATTTGTTAGGGGAACGTTAGAGATGATGAGTTATCTCAAAGCTAATCCCTTAATTGCACGGAATAAAAGAAAAGACAAACCCCTTTATTTCTAAGGGCTATTAGACACCAAGAGGCTTGATTTTGAGGGGAGTAAATCATATTTCTTGTGAAGATCGGGTTGGAGGATAAAAATTTTTCGGCCATGGTCGACGCTGGTCGAAGCTGCCCGAAGCATTGTTGAACGTCTTTCACCATTTCTCGCCCATAATGGTTAGGTCTTTCAATCGGAAGGGAAAGACATTGCTTTGTCGAAGGCGAAGCGGCTCCCAGTAACACTAATCGAAATTATGTTATAAGTATGGTTGTGTACAACGAAATCAGGATAACACCATGTGAAAAATGGCTACTGAAAACAGGCTATTACTCGTATCTGGCTACTCAATGGAGTTGTTATATCTTAATTGGTCAGTGGAGTTCTTATAGCTAAATTGGTGGACTTATCTAAAACAATTTGCATCGAAAAGCTACTTCTGATTCAAGTCATGCATACTCGGTTTGCTCTGGCAGGCAGGTTTGAAATTGCTAGCACAAGCCAAGTTAGTCCACCTCATTCTAAGTTTATTGGATGCGACAAAATTGGCTGCAAGCTACCAATTTTCATTTTTGTCGTCGATGGATCAGAGCTAAAAAAAAAACACTCATGGCAAAACCGAACAAATATTAATAATGGAGAACATTATCATCAATAAGCACATGATGATTGGATTGCTTCTAGGATTAGATACTACTAAAATTTTTTATCAGTAAGCTAGTTGGTTCGGAGAAAAGGAATTTCAACAAAGACAAAATTAAATAAATTAAGACGCGGATAATTAAGGTTTCATTCACAACAAAATCCATGGCCTTATGTGCACAAATCCACGAGAAACATGAGAATATTTGCTTATGAAATAATTATCAAGGGTTTAAGCATAAAAACTCTTATAAACTAGCAAAAACTCGAGCGATGCGCGGGTATATTTAAATCTTATTCATAATATATATTAATAATATATAAAATTAATTTCGAAACTATTAATATATTATTTTAAATAAAATAATGAATATTTATTTAATTTAAATAAAAATATAGTTGTATACACATTAAAAATAACTTTAATAAAATTTTAATAACTAAATAAAATTTATTTTTTAAAGATTTTTATTTTGAAAAAAATTTAACTAAGTTTTTTTAGTAATAAATAGCAATATGTAAATAAAATGTATAAAATCTGTAAAATTTGAATTAAATATATATTATTAAGTAACAAATTTTAATTTGATAGTATAAGTATAAATATTATGAAATTTATTAATGTTTTTAAAATTTCTAATTTAAGTAGAATCATAATTCAATACTTTCTTAATAATAAATAACAACAATAATTATTATTATTATTATTATTATTATTAAATAAATATTAAGAGATCAGTATCAATTATTATGGGGCCAGAAAAATAGTATCACAAGAAAAAGTGAAACCGAGAGAGAACAAAAGAGACCACCGCACTTTAATGCGAGGTAGCTGAGAAATCGTATCATTGTCAAGTGGAACTTTGTATTTGACTGTGTAACCATCATAGTAGAACTTTAGTTCCCGGTCCACAATAGTTTTGATAGATTTCATGCAAATAGTTTTAAAATCTATTTTTAATTCAAAAAATTCTCGACTCTATTTTATGTTTCCCGAGCCAAATTCTTTAAATGGATCATGTTAGATAAATTTTGAGTCTCTTCAAGTTTATCTCGAATCAAGTAAAAAATACTTATAAAAATAATTTATTTTCTTTTCACTTTAATTAAATCAATAATGTAAAATAATATAATTTAAATATTTATCAATTTTAAATGTAAGAAAGAATAATATCTCATAATTTGATAAATATTTATATTTTTAATTTAAAATTTTATTATAAGTGACTCTAAGTCGATTCCATTCTATAATCTACTTTTTGATTACAAGCTGGAATTTTTAAACCATGTATCTAATAACTAGCTCAAGCAATACAACTAATCCTCGTAGCGGCAGAATATATTATTATAAAGTTTCTAAAGAGCGCTATAAACAATCCAATATATTAAATTAAAAAGGGGTTCACCTATCCAATAATCTAGTTCAAGAAGTTTAAGCAGGATCACCTACCTTAACTTCGTTTGATTATTAGTAAACTTCTTCCTCATTAGCAGTGATCTAATGGATTGGGTGAAACAATTAAGCTAATTTTAAACACAAATTAAGTAGCAGTTTTCTAAGAATGAGACAGATTAAACAGATATCAATTAGTTGGTGGAAGCTGGGTCACCTACACTTTGACTCTTGTACTCTTCGGTCCTCATCTCCCTCCTGTCTCAATCCCAGAATTAATAAACCTACACCACCCGGAATTAGCCATCTTTTCCACCGTCATGACCCTCCTTTCGGCCTCCATTTTCCATCTTATCATCTCCTTTCTCTCACATCTCATATCTTAATTACAAGCTACAATTCCTTCTCCCTTGGCAAGTAATCTTGATCTGATCCACATCGCCATAGCTAAACATGAGCCATGGGGGCACCCTCTCCCCTATGTCTTATGACCTGACCATGGCACTCCTTGCTTCCGCCGCTCTCCTCCTCCTCCTCCTCCTCTTCATCATATGCCAGAAGAAGCCAATTGAGCCGGAGGACAGCCTTGATCCCATCACCGTCCCAGCTAAGCACCACCCTCTCGCTGACATCCACGCAGCCACCCATGGCTTCGCCCACCGTCAAATTATCGGCACCGGCCCCCTCGGTGCTGTCTACCACGGCGCCCTACCCGACCATGGTCTAGTCGCCGTCAAGCGCCTCCACCCCCAACTCGTCCTCGGCAATGCCGGCGCCAGCTTCCCGGCCGCCATCCGGTCACTCTCCCACGTCCGACACCCGAACATCGTGCCCCTTGTCGGCTTCTCGGAGGCTCCGGGGGAGAGGATCGTCGTGTCGGAGCTAATGGGCATGAAGAGCTTGGAGTACCACTTGCACCAGTGCGACCACAGTGCCGCGGCCTTCCTCACCTGGCCTCGGCGGCTTCGCATGGCGGCCGAGGCAGCTGCCGGAGTCGCCTACCTCCACGAGGGGATCACTCCTAACGTCGTGCATGGCTGCATCAAGCCCTCCAACATCCTCATAGACCAGAACTTCCATGCTAGGGTTTGTGATTTTGGACTGAGCTGCTTGGCCCCACAAGAGAAGAGGGGGCTAATCGGGTACGTGGACGTAGAATTTTGGACGGATAAGTCCTGTTGCGTGACCAGGTCCAGTGATGTGTACGGGTTTGGTGTGGTGTTGTTGGAGCTGTTGACCGGACGGAGGAGTGACGGGGGGTTGATGGTGGAGTGGGCGCTGCCGTTGATTAGAAAATCAAGGGTGGAAGAGTTGCTGGACCCCAGGCCTGCAGGGGTCCCACTTGATGTGGATCCTTTGTTGAGGTGGGCCAAGGTGGCATTGGCCTGTGTTGGGAACGATAGGAAGGACAGGCCTTCGATGGGGCAAGTTGCTGCGATTTTGAGCAATTTGAGTTGTGAATTTGGTGGGTGATTGTTGATCATAGATGTGTATATATTTCCATGGTGTTTGTAGAAGATCGGTGCAAATATATTCACTTATCTATATTTAGGTAACACCGTTAGTTTACTATCCAGAGCTATTCGTGTTTTTTCATGGCATATAATAATGTATTGCTTTCAAAAGGAGGGGTATTGTTTTCACAGGCAATGCCCCACACAGTGTCATCTCGTACACATGAGGATCCAATCCAAGGTATTGAAACTCCTAGTAACAGCATTGTTAAATAAAAAGAAAATTCTAATAACCTCTTAAAATTAGCAGAGGAGGGATCCTAATTATCAGAACTGACCTAATAGTCTTTTTCAAAGCCTAATAATATATATTAAGGGCATGACCAAGGATATAATAATGGGATATATAAAAACTCGTGGTTGGTGTGGAGGGAAGGATCTGCTTATAAAATAGTTGAAGAATTAAATACTCAGAATTATGGTAGATTTCTTAAAGATCAGTGAAAGAGGGACATTTGAGGACCATTTTGCTTGGAGGGTAAAGTGATTAATTAGTAATCTCAAGGCCCAAATTAGCCAAGATACAGGCCCAACTACTCAGCTAGCCATTGGCCCAAGTGAGAATATGAATCTCCACGAATTTGTGAGCTTGTGTATGTTTCTCAATTGTGATCTCCCTAATTATCTTATTCAGCCGTCATGATTCACATCAAATTGGCGGGTCATCTTTTTAAGCTAATCTTATTGCTCTAATACCTGTCTCTAATACACAATAATTGATGTTGGCGCAGTGTACCTTTCCCCAAACAATGCAGAACCAGGGCCTAATCCTGAAAGTAAAAAAATTGACAAAAGTTAAAAGCATGTACAGTCACTGATGAACTTCCTTAATTCACAAATATAGAAACAGTAATATTCCGCTCTTTTGATCCTGTTAATTATATTCATTAAGTTAATAATCAAGAAGAATAAATATATTTACCTTGACAACGAAGACCAGATTGAAGCACACAACTTAAATTAACCGGGATCAATATTTGTTCTCAAGCTTAATCTTTGTTCTGTTCAATGTCATTTTTCAATTGATCTTTCTGATCTCAAAGCTTTTGAACAAATAAAAGCTATGTTTGAAGTTGGACAGCAACTTGAGACCACAAGGATTAATTCTGAACTCATATATTACATCTCTTAAGTACCGTGATTTAGACCGCTCTTTAGATCTGTCTCTACAAACGAGCAATAATGTATGTATATTTTGTCGCAGCGCATTTAGACAACATATCTTGTAGACATGGGATAACCATTGGAGATCGTTGCAATTACAAGAACTTGACCACTCGAGTAATCACACGAAAATAAGTACAAAAATAAGTTTTAATTGTATGTATATGTATGTTCTTAACTTATTAATGAATAAATAAAATAAATGGAAACTATCAGATGCGAAGTATGCATGTAACTTGTGGTCACAATTCTAAGGCTTCCAACAGCTGACAAAGCTCATTAAAAAAATAAAAATATGATAAACCGACTCAAGAAAAACTAATTAGGTTTAGCATGACCCTGAACCCAGACCCTCTGGTTGCAAATTGACCACACCGGAAAATTCCATTTGGATGACACAATAATTTATGTATGTACGGCTAGCTGGGATCAACTTGCAAATAATATCTCCAAGTTTATAATAAGGTTTCATTATATATATATATATATATATGTATATGTATATGTATGTATGTATGTATGTATATATGTGTATATATATATATATGTATGTATGTATGTATGTATAGGCAGGTAGATAGATAAATATATGTACCATGGGCACACGAGGAACTGAAGGGAAGAAACGGAGTTGCGTGCAAACATGAGATGAGAAGTCTACGTGAAGAAATGAGAAACGCTGTATTTTAACGCTTAACCCCTGTATGCATATTGTCTTCAAAGACACTCCAGGGTGACATTGCACCAAGAACCTCTTACATCCTTGTCTGATCTCTACCACCTCCCCAAGTACACAATAGCCGCTCATCATCTTTCTTCTCTCTTTCAGCCACTCTTTCTTTCATCTCTTCTCCATCGGCTTTGATCTCTAGTCCTAACTAATGGGGTGAAACGTCGTTGATCAGGAATCCGGCTTGCCCAGTCTCCACTCCACAGTTGTTTTCTTTTGCTATTCTTTAGTAGTCCCTTGTATACACCTCTGTCATGCTTTTGGACAGGTGAAAAAAAAAGACTCTCCTCCTAATGTACGTTTATCCCTTAACTGGTCTATACTTGAGAATCAAGCAATTGGAACCCTCATCCCTTGTCTATAGGCCAGTTGACTAATTTGGTACCACTTGATCGTCTTCCATGGTGTAACGTTATGCTAAACACACAATATATATGATCCTCTCTTGGACGCTTCTCACTTCTTGATCGACGCCCTTGGTAAGTTTACGTGAGGTAAAGGGCATATGGGCCTTACAAGAAAAGCAAAGCAAAGTTGTGAGATTCAGGAATTCAATTCTCTTCCCAAACCTCAAGGTAGGGGAGGGAAAGTGAGTTCTGGTGCCCCGGCTTTCATTGGAGGGAAACAGATCATGTTATTGTTGCTTTAGAAGGCAGTTGCTGCTTTCGCTTTTCCCTTTCTAGTTCTAGGTTCTCTTCCTCATTGATTGATGATCTTCTCATAAGCAAAAATTCTGTTGTTAATCAATTCTTTTGGTGGAGGTGAAGGTGTTGATGGGGGAAGGCTTAGACAATATCATGGGTTGGGAATAATAAGAGGAAGTAGTAGAGCAGAGATCATGACATGGGATAAGGGAGATGAAGGTGGTGATAAACAAGTGAGTGATAAATCCCATGAAAGTCATCAACAGTTCAAAAGCTGTCCTTCTTGTGGCCATCGTATCTTGTGGAACGATCAGGTCTCTTTTATATAGAACACCCTATTATTGCACCCAATATGATCACTGACATCTTTTTATTCTTCTTGTTCTTGTTCTAATATTTCTAGCTAGCTATAGCGCCTTCTTTCATAAACTACAATAGCGTTCTCTAATCTTTTTGTCTGTAATGTCTTGTCTGTAATTTGGATAGGCGGCAATTCATGAATTGCCGGGTCTACCAGCTGGGGTAAAATTTGACCCTACTGACCAGGAGCTTCTGGAGCATCTTGAAGGGAAGGTGAAGTTGGATTCGAGTAAGCTTCACGCCCTCATAGATGAATTCATCCCTACTCTTGAAGGGGAGAATGGAATTTGCTATACCCACCCTGAGAAGCTTCCAGGTGATAATTTTTTTTCCATCTCACTATATATTGATGTAACTTGTGAGTAAATAAAAAAGATGCAGCTAGAAACCACGAAATATACATGGTTTAAAATATTCTTCAAATTTTATCTGCATATTATCAGTGTTTCCAGCATTTTGAGTGCCAAGGTCTTTTTTTTTTGTTTGGGCGAAGCAAAATATTATTACTTCAGAAAATTAATAATCTGCAAGAACACCTTTATAATCTATATATATGACGTGCACATATATATATATATATATATATATATATATATATATATAT
>JAVDBV010048265.1:0-26524 GCA_032619315.1 Piper longum | reverse complement strand
ATATATATATATATATATATATATATATAAACACCTTTGTTTTTGTACGTTATGTTATTATTATTAATAATATTATTTTTTATTATTTATGAAAGAGTTATTGTGTCTCATGTTAGGGGTGATATTCATTATGAAAGACTCGGAGCACGTGCATTGCATTTCTTCTGGCCATTGGCCACTAGAGACACTTGGGAACCTAGGCTAGCGCCACGTAGGGTTGAACATCTTCCGGTTTTACTGTTGAGAATTGAGATTGAATATTCGAGATGTTGGCCCGACCCCACCCGCATTATATTACTTGCTAAAACTGTTTTGAAATTGGGAAATTTGGCCTAATTAGATAAGGCCCGCTCCGTGTTTCACTAATTTTGATTATTTACAATTAAAAATGGAAGGTGCAGAAATATTGGCTGAAAAATAAAAAATAAAATGCGTTTTAAAAAAATCAATAATAACGACCTGAATCCACAATATATATATATACTGATCGGACCCATGTCGGGTCAGTTCGAGCCGAACAAGTCCACAGAGATCAGGTCGAATCCTCCACGTCACTAAAACGTCCCGATATTTCTTCAAAACCACGAAACTGCCACTAACTAAACATTGTTCGGAAATGACGAAAATACCCATCCTCTTCACTCCTAGTAGTGGCATGCGTCTGCCCACGTGTGGTCGCGATCTGACGTGGAATCTGATTTTTCCACTCCCAAAGGCAGATAATCTCCGTGTAGTCACCGGCCAAATTTCCAATTTTGAGCTTGGGCGTAGTAAAAAAACAACCTGACGTTGTTATAATAGCGACCAATTAAGTTGGAAGAATGTTTCCCACTAGTAGTAATGGGATTATTGATTGGAGCGCACTGCTTAACCTCTCATTTTGACATAAAAATCTATACTTTTTTGTCATTTAGTGGGTCCACATATGAGTCTATTGTGGGTATTATCTTTCACTATTTCTTTATAATAATACGAAATTTAAAGACCATTTATACCTATGTATATCTTTTTTACTCCCCTCTATTAATGAATCGTGGTCACGAGATTTACAAACACTAATTGATTTATAGCTTATGAGTAAACATGAAAGCTAATTATAATGATGAATGGATTCACCTGCCAATTTTTATTTTTATTTGATATTTACCGATCTCAAATATCGTCCTCTTAAGATGGTTAATTTTATTATATTATTTTTTCTTTGTTAAATCAATTGGTTTTACTCTATATTTATAGTTAAATAAAAACAATCATAATATATATAATAAACAAGAGTTGAATGCAATAATCTATAGACAAAAGAATATCTATATTAGTAAAATCATCCACGATAACAATTTTATAGAAAATGTAAACAAAGTCTTTTAATAAATATATAATATAAAATATAAATATAAAATACTTGAGGCATAGCTCACAATCCAAGATCATGCACTATAGGCAATTTAATTGTATTAGATTTTGTATGGACCATTAAATTTTAATCTCTTAGCGTGGTATAAATGACCTACATTATTTCATTCTTTTCTCTAACTCCATCCTTTTCTCCTTGCTCTTATTCATTAATTTGTTCTTTGTTCTCCGTCATAAATTAATGTAATCATCACTAGCCAACTTTATTTTTAATAATTATTAATATTATTTAATGAATTTAAATGTCCAATTATATTCAAGCCCGTGGTAGAATAGAGGAGGGAACATTGTAGATATTAAAACAAAAAAATAAAGTAACTTTGAGATGACACTTGTATGGAACGATGGATGAATAGTAGCTGTTCCTACCACATTTTGTCAAATAAATATATTTAGATCAAAATAAAATAATAATACAGATAAAAAAATACCAAGGGCAGTATAGTCATATAAAAAATTCTCACCTCTGCCGCCACAAACGGCCAATTTTCTGCCGGGGAGGCACGATAACATCTCTAATGGCAATCTCGAAATTTAAGCAAACAAGAAGCCCCATTCTATATAACTGCCCATAACCTCTCCCTACAATTACGGCCCGCACCCACCTCTCTTCCCCCTCTCCGACTGCGGGTTTCCATCCTCCTCACCGGTGACTGATCGGATTTTCGCTGGAGAAATCGAGGACGGCGGCGGCGGAGTTCCGGCGGTTGAGCGGTGGGGGAGGGTGGTGATGAGGTACGGGAAGGAGGAGGAGAGGGAGAGCCCGCACAAGTTGGTTGTGGGCTACGCCCTCACCTCGAAGAAGACCAAGAGCTTCTTCCAACCCAAGCTCGAGGGCCTCGCCCGGTACAAAACGGAGGCTCATATTTTGTTCTCGTATTTGTGCCCTCGGGGCGTTTTTTTTTTTTTTTTTTTTTTTTCTTTTGTTCGGTTTTGCGTTCTTGCATTGGAAAATTTTTATTTTATTTTTTTGTCGTTGGATCGATCTTTTGCTTGGTTAGTGATTTTCTTTGTTTAGCAGGGAAATGGGGGATGTTTGATGGGCGTGAATGTTGGGATTCGTTGGTGTGTTTCTTTTTTCCCGACTGTCTGTCTACTTATGCTGGTTGTGTTCTATAGAAATGATGACTTCGTAATCCGAATCTTTGGTTTTTGTTTCTGTCTTTCGATTCTTTTGTTTTTACCGATTGTTTGTCTACTTTGGTTGTAAAAAAATGATGACTTGTTCTTTACTTCACTGAATTGAAGGGGATTGTTGTATTTGTATTTGGTTTTCTGTTCTTGACTGGTCTCGTCTCTTTTTGCAGGAAGAAAGGTATCTTATTTGTCGCTATCGATCAAAATAGACCCCTTTCCGAGCAAGGTCCCTTTGACATTGTCTTGCATAAGGTTCGTAGTCCCTCTCTCTTAAACATATATATGTTAATTAGTCAATCGTAAAAGATTGACTTTTGTGATATCTTCTTAGAAAATGGTCTTGTATGATGACGGCTTGATTGTCTGATTTTATTTGCGCTGTTGGTCTTGCAGCTATCAGGTAAAGAATGGCGCCAAATCCTTGAGGTTAGCTCGTTTTCCCCTGATTCAGCTTCTAGTTCAGATATGAACGGATTTGGTTGCACACTGTATTATAATTCTATCGAGGATGTGTGGTGAACCTACTTGCTGCATAAGTTCGGTCTTAGCAATGCATATTCTTATCTATTAAATATTTGTGAGAATTTAACTGCGGAATGGTTGTGGGTCTTTTTTACATTAAAGCTTCATTTATGTAGGCGTTCCATATCAGCATTGTTTGGCTCATCTGAACCATCAAGATTAGGTTTGTGTTCTGCTGTTTATTCTTCCATCTTATTATCACTTGTATGGCATGATTTGTCATCTCTCTTTGTCTTCTGTTAATGTCTCTTTGGTTTTCATAGAAGGTAGAATGCACTGCTATTAACAGAATAAAGTTTTTGAAAAATCTGATTCACTGCAGTTTGCTGGTGTTATCTTGATTGACATAAGAAAATTTTTGCGTTACTATTTGCTTTTTTTTTGTGTGGTTTTATATGTTTTTGTTTTGGTCATCATCATAATCTCATGCGTTGGTTGTTTCTTCTTCTTTATGTTCTTTTCAAATTTCTTTACAACCAGTGTCACTGGCTTAGTTTGGAGTGAGTATTGATGCATAGAAAATTTGATTTGTTATCTTAGATGTCCTATTCATGTGTTGTTGATTATTTGTGTCTAAAATTTATTTATTATTTCATATATTTGTTTCACATTATTGGTCTTTAAGTATTTCCATTATCTTGCCTGCTCTGAACTGTGCATTTTGTAAATAATACTTAAAACTTCTCACTTTCTGTTTACATATTTTTAAAGGATTATTGGCAACAACACCCGGAGGTGACCGTACTGGATCCTCCAGGCGCAATTCAACATGTGCACAACCGCCAATCAATGTTGCAGGAAGTTGCTGATCTTAACTTGAGTGATTGCAATGGTATTTTTTTTTTCTTTTACTTTTAGGGCTAGGAGCATATCAAATGATAATTATCTTAATTTTTATTTTTTAACTGTTCTATTTGTAATTTGAATGTCATTTGGACAAATTGAAAATGTTTATTTCTATTGCTTTTCTTTGCCTATGTAATGGTGTCATTGCCATCTCTATTATCTTCCCCCTTTGTTCTCCTCTTTTTAGTAAGATTGCAGTTCAAAAATATAAATTCACTTCTCATTTGAAATTTATTTTTTTCAGGAAAAGTTGGCATTCCTCGGCAACTTGTTATAACAAAAGACCCGGCTTCTATTCCAGATATTGTGGCCAAAGCTGGCCTGAGGCTACCTTTAGGTATCTTTCCTATTTTGAAGAGACATCTAACCTTGTAATTAATTGCTTAAATTTCTAATTCTTGGCGTGCTTGTTTTTCATTGTGGCACTCTTTTTTTGTTACCCTAATTTTACCTGCAAGTTCCGTCATACTAATTTTATTGTGGTACCTGTCTTGTTTCAAAGAGACACCTAACCTTGTAATAAATTCCTTGAATTTCTAATTTTTGGTGTGCTTGTAATTTATTGTGGCACTTTTTTTTGTTACACTAATTTTACCGGCAAGTTCCATTATACTTTGATTTATAATGGCTGCATGGGAAGCCTTTATCTAGGATGTAAACATGATTTTTTGTTAATTTTGGCTTTTATTGATGATAAAGGATTTGTGTTTGTTGTGGGCCCCTTAGGAATGAAGATTTTCTGTGCTATATAGTTTGAATTTATTTACAGCTTATGTGGTCTATTACTTGTAGTGTCTGATTCTGAGACCTGTCTTCCTAACCTGAAAGTTGTGAATGGGTGGTGTTATGCCGTGACTGGCATCTCTCTTGACATGGGATTAGTAATTGGTGGCATGACCTTTTATTTAGGCCTTGATGTTAAATTTTGGTGCCTTTACAGTTGCCAAGCCTTTGGTAGTGGATGGAAATCCTAAATCTCATGATCTGTCACTTGCATATGATCATTTCTCACTATCGAAGTTAGAGCTGCCCCTGGTTTTGCAGGAATTTGTCAACCATGGTATAATGCTAGTTAAATAACAATTTTATGAAAGTCATTTTTTGTGTACAATCATTAATTTCTGATGTTTCTGTATGATGCCCCAGGTGGTGTGCTTTTCAAGGTTTACATTGTAGGCGAAACAATAAAAGTCGTGAGGCGGTTCTCCCTTCCAGATGTCACCAAGCGTGAGCTCGTAAACAATGTAGGAGTTTTTAGGTTTCCGAGAGTTTCTTGTGCTGCGGCTTCTGCGGATGAGGCTGATCTCGATCCTTGTGTTGCAGGTTCTCTTCAATTCTTACTGTGCTTCCATAAACTTATGTTCGCATATTCATTGTATGAATCACTCTTCCTATTGGTTATTGCAGAGCTTCCTCCAAGACCATTACTTGAGAAACTTGCTAGAGAGCTGCGTCGGCGACTGGCAAGTTTTTTTTTTTCACATTCAATAAGATAAATACTAGCTTTATGATTATCAGAACAATGTATTAATTCCAACTTGATGCTTCTCACAGGGTTTGAGACTGTTCAACATGGATATTATTCGAGAACATGGGAGTCGAGATAGGTTTTATGTTATAGACATAAATTACTTTCCAGGCAAGTGAATGGCTTTCTGTTTTATTTAATTCAGCTGAGTGTTCCCGTTATTGAATCTTGGCACATTGCACCCCGTACTGACCACCGTATTCTAAAGATCTAGGACGTGACTTTCTTTTGTTTGCATTTTTTTTTCCTTTTTTTAAAAAAAAAAAAAAATCATTCAAAGGGATTTTTTTTTTGTACGATTGTTCAGTATAACAGCTTGTATTTGTGCATATTGTTCAGGTTATGGGAAGATGCCAGAATACGAGCATATATTCACGGACTTTCTATTGAGCTTGGTGTAGAGCAACTATAAAAAACGTGCCCTTAGTGGCAACAATTGAAGTAGGCGTTCAGCTGACTTCTCTCAGGCAACTAATTTTTCCTTCCGTTGTACAGTGGCCCATTCATTGCAACTTAATGTATTCTTCAGAAGCAGTGAAGAAAGGCCTCTCTTGATAATAACACATTCTCATGTGTATGTAATTTTCCTCGTGTCAGTTCAGCTCTCTTTACTCTTCCTTTTCATCCTAGCAGCAAACCAAGGATGCCATTGGGTACGGCAGAAACCCAAAAGAGAGTTTGCGCTGCGTTCAGTGGCAGAAACTGAAGATGGTGGTAACTGATTGCTAACTGTCGCGCTAAATTGAAAAGGGTGTGTGGGAGAAAGGATGGTGGTTGGTTGAGTGAACTGTGATGAATATTTTTGAACTGGTTCTTCCCACTCATGTTTGCTAATATAAAAGATGTGTTCATGCTGCTGCTTTCTCCTTTCAATTCATTCATTTAGTGGTGATAAGCAAAATGATATTATTCTGGTTTTAATAACATTGAAGCTCGCTCTCGTGTTGGTCCCGCGTGCCCCACTTAATTTTTGAGCATTCACGGAGTTGATGAAGTCTAGTTAATTGAAAAATTTTAGTCATGCCCCTACCCCTACCCCCTGAGCAGGCGGAGTGGATTATTCTTAATAACAATTTTAAGTTAAAAATAATCCTCTTAAAATAGTGATTGAAATTATCTAGTTTTCATTTTACGTTGTGATGTGATCAAGGAAATAGGTACAAATAAAATATATGGTCAAAATTTTGTCCTAAAGATTTATTTAGTTGGCATTAAAATAGTGTAAATAAAAAATAAATATCATATTCAATGAAAATGTAATTAGACAAAATGACAAAGATTTTAAAATTTTCACTTTGTGTTCAAATAGTAGAAAAATAATACAAAAATAAAATATTGCACGTTCATGTCTCCCAAAAAATTTCCTTAATTAAAAAAAAATTGTAAAATTTTTACATAAATTTACTTGGATTAAAGTGAAAATTTCTTTTTAACTAAAATAAAATTTAACTTCCAAAATTTATATTTATTTCATAAAATTTAGGACTACTAAATAGGCCTTTAAAGTTACAATAAAGTCACTTGTCATCATTTCATTTTAATACAATTCATTCTCGTCTTTTCAGTTCATTGAAATGACTAAAACGTAACCTAAAAAACGTAAGCTTGATCATATCCTTGTGGATATCAGATTTTGGTTGGTAATTTCTTTTATTTCATCAACAAAACATTTTCAAAATTACTACTGTAAATTTTTTATGAACTCTTTAGTTGTGTCTTGTTTGATTATGAAGTTTTCAGTATTGTATGTTGCAGTTTGTCAGTTCTGTTTGAAGTTAATCGGTTTGATACAGTGAAAAGAAAAAAAAAATCCGTTGATTTCCATAGCACTTGTTTGATTTCCACAATACTTATTTATATTGTACTTTTCATAGTATGTATTTGTAACTTGTATATATAAAATTCAGATACTTATACATATAATAAATCTGTATCAGAATCTATACATATTATCAGATTCATCTCCAGAATATCTGTGAGTAATTTGACAAAATAGCATGTCTTGAAAAATTAATTTATAAAAATATCTACTTTTTCCAAAGATAACTGGGAAGTGAGAATATAATGGACAATATTGAGTTGCAACTAAAATAAGGTCAAAATTTCCCAAATGAGCAACCCAAATCAGAAAAATCTTCTTACAAAAATCTGAGCCTTATATACAACGAACCCAATCCTTCTCATATATGTTATATTGAGCAAACCCAGCCTCGCCCTCCGCCCTGCCTACCCCAGCGTCAACCCTCCCCCCTCCATCCAACCTCTCCGCTCGCCCCCGCCTCCCTCCCTCCGCCCACCCCCACTCGCCCCCTCCCCCTTCGGCCCCCACCCCTCCCACGAAATCAATTCAAGGATATAAATAGGTTGTTTTTCAGTTATTTTACATTCGTATCACAGAGAGAAATTCATGCTAAGATCTATTCCATTTTGCATTCACTACATTGTATACTGCCCAATTCTGCAAATGCTATCAAGTTTTGCTCACCCATGTAAAATACGGTCAGTCCCCAAAAGACTATCAAATCCAGTCAACACATCCATCTCAGGACAAGAACAACTTTGCTCAGACCAGAAACTTCTACACAATGACGAGAACCAAAATTTTTATATCCCATTGAGCCACCTATAATAGCTATTATGATATTATGACAGAAACCCAACCTTCAAGAGGCCAATACTAGGAAACAAAGTCAGTCTTCAGGCTAGGTCTGAGGTAAAAAGATTAAAACGATTAAGCCTGGAAGCTTTAAAAACAAGTATGTCAATAGTCCAATACTGGTAACATCTCAAATCCAGGAAAGATAAGCATTCAAAATTCCAAAACCAATGAAAAAACTTCACAACTCGCAGTTAATTTAAATGTTATAGCCTGAAACTAAAACTTACTACAACACTGTGGATGTGAATATTACATAAAACTATTTGAAATTCAAGAAAATCCATTCTTATTGGTAAGACTAAAGAGTAAAATTAACTTACAACTCTGGCAAGCTCACCAACAGTGGCAAGAACACCAATTACTATAGCGTTGTTGGGATTCATTCCACCAGTATCAGACAGCTTAGACACAAGAGCCTGTAGAAAGCATCTCTTGACATTAGACCTAGGACAAAATTACTATAAAAAAAACAAATAAAGACATGCATGCACCACCTTCTGTATTGGGGCAATATATGGAAGTATAAGCCGTTCACAGTTTCGAATTAAGCAACCAAGAAGTTTAGCACTTTCTTCTCTGCATTTACTATCAGCACTGCTTGTCAAAAATAGAGTCAGGTGTGGGAACTCGTGGTTACAGCATATTATAGTTTCCCTTTGGTAAGAAAATATATTTTTACACAGATCACAAGTCAAACAGGCCCATACCTTTGCTCAAGATATGTCAACAATTTATGAGATGGCGTCGAAGAGCCGGAAGAACATATGCAGGATTCTTCTCTGATAATCTCCCTGCTACGGATATAGACAACTCTCTAACATCAAAATTCTGTGACAAAGCAGAAAATTACCATTTAGATTCTTCTCATTTACAAAACAAATGGCTTTGTTTGCCACAAACATTAACGATGTTATTTTCATTAATAGCTACAAACAACTTTGAGCGACCTTAGTAGGTGGTCAAAAGATGCATTAGATCAGAATAGATTATACAAATTCTCCACCTCCAGAGTCACACAGACTTAAAAAAGACATTAAGAACAATGATGACTATCAACTCCAAACCAAATCATATAACAAGAAGGTAATACAAAAAGTAATGAATCTTCAAACGCAACAACACATCATACTAGCAACTTATCGATAAGTGATTACTAAGCAATCAGGCCACTTAAAACGATAGTGTTCCAATGATGAGAATACCCAGCAGGACCAAAATGTACAAACCTTTAAATGTAACAAGTCCAAACGCAAAATTTTAAAAGCAACGATATATTTGCTATCATTCCAATCAACTCATTAGCTATTGACATTTAATATGCAACCAAGTACCAACAGATTTCTCTATACCTAATAAAGAAAAAACCTACAACCTGTCTCCCTATTCTTTTATTTCACACATAGCAATTTATCTAAAAGGGCAATAGCTATTGGAAGCCCAAATGACTGCGCTCTTCAAAACTCAACAAGATAAGAACACCTCCAAAGGCCCAACATGAATGCAATTTTAGAACCCCAATAAGACAAAGTCATGTTCCCCGTATGAAAAATAAATTATAATAAAGAACAACTATGATGAAATATAAAGAATAATGTGATGAAACATAAGAATAACTATGGCTTCCCCACACAGATAAACTGAAGTATCATGAAAAATTTTATTGGATTAGAAAGATAAATTGCGTATCACACTAATTATCTAGAAATGTCCATTTTCTAGCAGTATTTGGAAGCAAATGATAACAAACCTCATCATTTAGAGCAACAAATATAGCAGTTAAGCTGTCGGCCTGAACTAAATATTCATCAAAGCTTCCATTTCCATGCATGCAAAGAAAGACAGATCATCGGACTGTAACATCAGCATCAGCTACAGCAGCAATGAGAAGTTTTTCCACAATGTGTACAACAAAAGAGAAACTTAGACACGTGTGTATCCGAACATATGGCTTTTGTAACTCCGAGAATCATGAGCGAGTTATCTCTATTGCTAAATGGTGGGATGCAACTTGCAAGAAAAAAAATCAAATCCACAGAACCAGATCTGCCAACCAATTAAGTAAATGGCAAGCCCACACGGCCCACATTTTCTAGTTAACATTGGCCATATGGTTGGCATTAGGTGCAAAATGATGATTGAACCATATAACTGAAGTCTATTTGCAGTACTGTAAAGTTCAGGAAAAAAAACAATCCTACAATTCCCACAAGGCCAATTCATAGTTTCACTCCTTAGTGCAACCTATATACATCCATGAGCAAATTGTGAAACATTACACGAGCTTGCTTTCTTTTTCTTTTTTTTGGCTTGGAAGTTGTGCATTTTCACAGTCTGTACTCATATAGATAATCCATATCCAAATGATATAATTTCTCGGAAAATTACTCTCCTAAAGAACTCAAAGACAATTTCATTTGGAAAGACTGACTGAACACATAGGATCTCATTTGTAACACTACTAATATACTTAACAGTTTACAGATCTCTTTTAGAACATGTATCATAAGTTTCGTACTTTAAACCAACTAGGATTTGAGCAGCAAAGAAGATTAGGATCACTATGTTTTCGTCTATAGATAGTGGACTTTGCTCAAATGTCCTTCAGTTTTGGTTAATTTCAACAATAGAATTAAATAAATGAGCATTTTTCAATCATCTTTCACTTGGCTTTTAATAATTTGTTTAGGCTTACACATTAATTAGGGTTTATCTGGAGATCCTTATCTCCAGTATTTCTACCCACATTCCCCATCATAGCTTCACGATACTATTAGAAAAGCAAAACCATGAAACTTAACTATAAGAAAGTGCAAACCTCTTCAACTAAGCGTAGCCGCTTTCCTCCACCTATGCGACTAGAACGGCCAGCATTAAACTGAATTGGTGGTGTCACCAAAAAGGAGTTTGCAACCAATTTCCAACAGCATAAAGCAGCATCCCTCCATGTTGCTCCATCCTCATCCTCCAAATATACCACTTGCAAATTCAAGAAGCTCATGTCCCTATAAGTGGCTTCCAATGATAAATGAAAAATTATCTTCCAGAAAACCCAATTGACCTCTAAGTTTATATATTGTAGAATACGAAGAAACAATTGAAAATTTCAATTAAATTTTCTTAAAAAAATGTTTTCACATTATTTGAACATAGGATAATGATACTTGATTTTCCCATCATTTGCATAATCTCGTGAATCATGCAGAAGATGAGTACAAAATCAAGTCTAGAATAACAAGGGTAACATTACTTTTTCGTTGACATTAGTGTATGATACATAACAACTAATAACAATATATTTCCTTCAAAACCTTTTTAATATAATACTTGTGATAAATTATATAAGAACAAAAAGGAAAACCTAATAGACAACCTTGAAATTTAAGCGTGCCAAAGTTCTCAAAGCAAGTTGCACTAGTGGAGGACCGCTTGTACTAGCCAACGGCTGAGGAATAGTTACAACTGTGCTACGAACAGTAGCAGCTCCAGGCTTTGTCTGAGGGAAGGGAGATTTGGAAAGAACCACAGAAATGGAATCCAAAATACGTTCTTGAATTGTAGGCAGCAAAGATGGTATGCTGAAATTCAAAAGATAATAGCAAATCAAACATGAGAATTTCTTTTCTATTGGAAACAAAATACATACAAGGAAAATATATTGTATATATACATCAAAGCTTACCTAACAATTATCAGCTCAAGTGATCCCATTTAAGTTGGAGAAAGACCAGCTGAGAACATGGCATCTAGAAGACTGCGGATATGGGGTTCTATAGTAGAACCCATGGCTTTTGCAAGACTTCCAACTCAGGCTAAGGCTTCAAGGGAAAGTCTTCCCTTCCGTGGAGCTATCTGTTAACAATTCATGTTGACAAATCAGAAATTGCATCATAATATCGGGTTTTTCTGCTCTTAAAACAAATTCTATTATTTTGTTGACCTAGGCCTAACTGGAAAATTTTATCACAAAGAACTAAACCTATAAATTTAAACTTACGGCATCACGCAAATGGACAGTAATTGTCGGCAAATAATGAATAAGTTCTCCATCAAGAGCGCCAACCATTTCACCAAGAGCAATGAAACCACTAGCACGCTCTTCGGGTATTCTTATAACCGCAAGAATATGATCCATGCAAATCTGAACATGCACCGTACTCAAAAAATAACAAACCATATGACATAAATTTTGATAAAAATGAAAATCATCCATTGTCATAATCATCGACCATATCTAGATAACTGGGATTGGTAGCAAATCTCCATAATGTTTAACAATAAAATATTATAAAAGAAATTATCTCCAAAAAAAAAAACGTATCAAGTATCAATCAATGACCAAAGCACAATCACATAATATTAGAAGACAAAGTTGGACCAAAACAGACAAACCTTTAAATAATTAGTAACAAAACGATCTCGAAGAAAATGGGCAATTCGAGGCAGAAGTGAAGTTATGCTTAAACGAACAAGCCTATCACAATGCTCAAGATATTTGAGGATTATATCCACCACTTCTCTGTGTCTAGACATCATAAATTCACCAGTGTTCCTGAAAAAGAAAATGAATGATCAATAAACAACCATAAAGTCATAAAATAACCATAAAAACATCATATAGACTGTAGGATTCAATTGTTCACTGACAGATTGAAAATAACAATAACTCCCATCAATAAATTGAGATATGTAGAATGTAAAAGAATTAAACACCTCAAAAGTTCTCCAACAGCAAGGAGTGATCCATGTATGCTGTGCACAGAGGCATTCTTCCCCAATCCATCTTGTGTAGCCTCAAACATTCGATAGTACCTGTGAAAACAGCATTTATTGACAGCACAAATATGGGTACTATGGGAATGCTTCTTTAAGAAACCACCATTCTAAACAAATATAGGGTAGAATGTGGCAGAATAGATCTTCAACCAAACATGTGTTGTTCACGCTTTTTAAGGCTCATGCAATGCACGACAATTTTTATGTTCCCTGCAAATAGCCAAGAGCTGGAAGAGAAAACCCTACTTCTATTATGTTTTACTCAAGGCCTTAGAATCGCTTGTTGACACTACAACAAACAGTTTGAGAAGAATGTACCACTGTAGCATAGGCTTAAACATACCATTGGACCCTCCACCAGGTCTCTCGCGGCTCAATAACCTTAAGACAAGCCCTCAAAGCATCCACAGCTCGCTCTCTAACATTCAAGTTTGGATCTCTCAGTGCAACCCAAATGGCATCAACAAATTCAGGCACATGAACATTGAAAACTGTGGAAGCATTTTCAGCCATCTCCTACGAATTAAAATAAAGAAAAATTAAATTCGAAAAATCAAACAATTAAACTGATTTTGAAACTTCCATATACCTCTACAAATAGCACCGAAATATAAAGCTACAAATTATTGCTCTTTTCCTAGACTGGAAAACTCAAGCAGCAATACGAACTAAAACAATGCGTTGACAGGGGAAAAGGATACACAAAATGACTCACTTTCAGTATCAAGACCGCAGTAAACCGCCTATATTCGACTCTTTCTCTGCTGAGCCAATCTAAAGCAGTTTTAACCTAATTACATAAAATGACGGCATAGCCGACCGTCAATGTCAATTCATCGCACAAAGCCAGACGTAGTCGTATGACAACGACCTATATTCTGCAATAGAATTCTGAACACTTATGATCAAATTCCAAAGGCAATTCTTTCCACAAACAAATCCGAAACCTGGCGCTCAACATCATCCGCCGTCATCGCGCCACCGGCCCTGGCCAGGTGCCCCAGCACCCTGCTCGCCAAGATCAGAACCTCCTGATCCTTCTTGGCCTCGAAGACCATCCGCATGTAGTAGGAGAAGGGGTAGACCATGGAGGCGCTCTCCCCGTGCGGGACGTCTGTCCATCGCACGAAGGGACACTGTTCTCAAATTTTGTTAAACATGTTGCAACAACATCATCAAATATCTTATTGAGTGCAGTTGAAAAAGGCTATGAACCTACATTTTGGACCCTCAAACTATAAAGATTTTTATTGAGATCTCACTCGATTAATTCAAGATTTTTCAGTTCAAGAGTATATAGTTTGATTCAATAAATTGGTAGTAAGGGCTAAACACATGACAAAAAAATAGAGGATCAACAGCTTTACTTGTGGTCTTAGTCACCAATTAATAATGGAGGTGAAGGTAAAAAACCTCGAGACTTTGTTGGATGCTCAAGGTCTAGCCCGGTATTTAGAGCATCATGTGAACTAGAGATCATATGTATATGGAAGACTAATGAGCAAGAATTATCAATATACAGCTAGTCCATCTAACAAGGGAAACTGTTTCGAAACTAGTAAAGGGGAAATTAATGTGGCGGCAGATTTACAATCCAAAGAGACTACTATTGAGAGGAAATTCAATGGCAGAAAGCTACAAGAGAGGAAGGGCAAGATTGTATTTCAGATATGATGATAAGTTTGTTCTTGGGCACAAATGCTATAGGTTGTTTGTCATTGAAGTAGTATCGGAGGAGGCCATGTCAGAGCAAGATGACAGTGACCAAAAGGGGGATTCCACTACACTAGCGATTTCTTTGAATGCATTGACACGTACCACAACTAAAAATACCATGAGATTGTTAGGAAGAGTGGGTGGACACCAAGTAATAACTTTGATTGATTCGGGGAGTTCACACAATTTTGTGAATATTAGTGTGATCCAGAAACTGAAATTACCAATGGAAACAAATAATGAGCTGAAAGTTTAAATAGCTAATGGTGAGAAGATAGGCTAGATCTTCCCGGATATAGAACTTTGAGTCCAAATATTATAGAACTTTGAATCCCTCACAATGTCTTTCAAGGAAAATGGGAAAATAGTGGAATTAAAAGGGCAGTTTTCTCCTCCGAGTCAATTGTGTGACAAGAAATAGATTACTCAATCCTTCAAAAAAATAAAACAACTAACAAGGGCTATTGATGAATCTACAGGTGGTGGACAGCAATAGCTCGAAGCAACTCAGGCATACATTATCAGTCCAACAAAAGGAGCAATTGGACAAGTTGCTACAAACATTTGAAAAAGTGTTTTCTGTACCCAAAGGTTTACCACCAAGAAGAGTTTATGATCATCATGTGAATCTGAAAGAAAGAACACCACCGGTAGCAGTTAAGCCATATAGGTACCCTTATTTCCAAAAAAATGAAATAGAGAGACAAGTGAAAGAATTACTCAAGGCTGGGAGTTGGAAGATGTGTATCGACTATAGAGTTCTCAACAAGACAATTATTAAAGACAAATTTCTCATTCCCAATATTGATGAACTCTTGAATGAATTACATGACACCACCTATTCCTCCAAACTGGATTTTGAGGTATGCAATCATCAAATAAGAATGCATGGGGTTGATGTACAAAAAACAGTTTTTCGCACATGCCAAGTTTTAATGAAAGAGGTATTTGCTCCATATCTCAAAAAATTCATATTAGTTTTCTTTAATGATATTCTTATTTACAGCAAAAACTAGAAAGAGCACATACGCCATATTGAATTGACTTTGGAAGAGTTGCTAAGACATGAGCTATATGTAAAGAAGGATAAGTGTTCTTTCGGATTGTATCAAATTCAATATTTAAGCCACGTTATTTCTCTCAAGGGAGTTGGTGTGCACAAAGATAAAATAGTGGTCATTGTGAATTGGCTAACACCAAGATCAATCAAGAGTGTAAGAGCCTTCTTGGGACTACCAAGGTACTATAAAAAATTTATCAAGGGTTTTGGTCATATAGCTGCTCCACTATCTGATTTGCTAAAGAAGGATGTTTATCATTGGGATCAGCTAGCTGAAGATTCTTTCCATAACTTAAAACAAGCTCTCACAATGGCTCCTATTTTTGTGTTGTCAATCTTTACCGTACCCTTTGTTGTGGAGTGTGATGCAAGTGGGATGGGATTAAGAGCTGTTTTGATGCAACAAGATCAACCAATTACTTTCTTCAGCAAGGTTTTGAGTGGGAGGAATTGATTGTTATCAACTTATGAGAAGGAGATGATGGTTTTAGTACTAGCTGTCCAAAAGTAGCATCACTACCTATTGGGAAGGACATTTGTGGTTCGAACATATCATTTCAGCCTCAAATTTTTATGGGATTAGCAAATTCACACAATAGCACAACAAAAATGGTTAGTGAAGCTGCTAGGATATGATTTTGTCATTGAGTACAAGTTAGGAAAAGAAAACAAAGTAGTTGATGCATTGTCTAGATAAAATGAAGGAGAATTGTTGGAAACAGCTGGTAACATGACAATGGATAGAGACTTCCTCTTTTGTACAGCAATTTCAGTGTTTATACCAAGATGGTTGGAAGTGATTAAACAAGTGTATATCACTAATGAGCAAATATCGAAGCCGCGGCAACAATTTGCGGCTAGCAAATTGTCATCAAATTGGTCATGGCACATAACATTTTCATGTATAAGAACAAAATATACTTGAATTCTCAAATGGACCTCATACCTACTATATTAAAGGAGTTTCATGATGGAACTCATGAGGGGATTCACAAGACTTTGAAAAGATTGAGAGGAGTCTTTTATTGGTCACAGATGTATAAAGATGTGGTGACCTATTTGCAGAATTGTGAAACTTGTAAAAAATTCAAAAGCTATTTCCCAGGTCCCATAGGATTGTCACAACCTCTACTTATACCACAACAAATTTGGACTTCTATCAACATGAACATCATTAGTGAATTGCCAAGAAGCAACACAAAGGATGGCATCTTTGTGGTGGTGGATAGACTTTTAAAATACAGCTATTTTATTCCCATTGCTCATCATTTCATAGCTTAAACAATTACTAAATTGTTCTTTGAGAAAATTTTTAAGATGCATGGAATGCCAACTTCTATAGTATGTGATCGGGATCCAACTTTCACAAGCACTTTTTGAAACAAGCGGTTCAGGTTACTGGGTGTGGTATTTAACTATAGCTCAGCTTACCATCCTTAAATAGATGGCCAAACAAAAACAATCAACAAAGTGGTTGAGCAGTATTTAAGATGTTTTTCAGTAAATCGACCACACACTTGGACCAAATGGTTGCCTTAGACTGAATTTTGTTACAACACTAGCTTTCAAACTGCAATACACATGAGCCCTTTCGAGGCAGTGTACAACATTCCTCCTCCAATATTGCTTTTGTGCATTCTTGGAACAGCAAAAACAGATGAAGTCGATGGCCTTCTTCATAACAGGGATCAGTTGCTTAGAGAATTAAGAGCCAATTTAACAGCTGTTCAGCTGAGAATGAAACACCATCATGATTTGTGAAGAAGAGATGTTAAATTTTAGATCCGGCAACAAGTATATTTGAAGCTTCAACTTTACTAACAACATTCATTGCGAACAAGGAAGTCCAACAAACTAGCCGCTAAGTTTTATGGTCTATTTCCTATCCTTCAACACATTGTCTAAATTGCATATAAGCTTCAACTTCCTACTGATTCTTTAATTCACAATGTCTTCCATGTATCCTAATTAAAAGCCTCGGTAGCAGCTAATGTGACTGTATACACTTCTTTACCATTGGCTGATCGAGGGGACTAGTGTTTTTTGTAAACTGTCAGCATATTAGTAACCTTGGGGACAAGGTTCTTTTCAAAGGAGAGGGTAATTGGTATGAATATAGTGAGAAGAGAATGAAGTGAGGGTATCATTGTAATTTTGCATGTTTGAATGGAAATGTTGGCGGGCTAAAACATAGTGGGGAATATAAAAACAAGGCATTGTGATTGTAACAGGAAATGGATTGATTGTTAATGAAATTGGTTCTTGTTTTTGTTATTCTTTTACATCTATCGGCTTTTTAGGAAGAATGCCAAGAAAATCGGTTCTTATCCTGTTTCTCTAATTCTGTTAGATCTAGGAGGCTCGATTTCCATTCTCGTCGTCTTCTCCATGGCGCCATCGAAGCATAGCATCAAGCAGAGCAAGGGAAAAGACATCGTCGCCAACGTTGGAGATGAAGAACACTCCACTCTATTATGTATCCCCCTGTCACATGTGATTCTTTTGATTTGTTATTTGGCATTTTCACCATATGGATGCTGCTTGAGTGGCACTCATACATGCCTCGAACAACTTCAAAGCTAGAGCAGTTTTTTTTTTTTTTCTTGTTCGATCGGGCTTCTTGTCCCTATGACAGGCTCACTTACACCCCTGTGAAATTGATCAAACTTATCTTCTGTACAAAATGACATGAATTCGAAGTGTAGAATGGGCGGAGGAGGTATGTATTTAACCATAATTTTTATATTGTACTGTATTTTTGAAGCTCACTTCGTTAATTCCTTTTTGCTAACCCTATAAGAGAGGTACTGACGACACAGGGTTAGCAATTGTTTATTGATGTGATAACTGAATTATACTCTGTTGTTTTTTCTAGAAATTATGAAAGAGAGACATTTTTTTATGTTTATATATATATTTAAGAAAAGCTCAAACAGTAGATGGAACGTTATAATTGTAGCCGGTATCTTGTAGGTGCATCTTTTAAATGAGAAAGACGCTGCACAGGTCGAAGTTCAGTTTGTTGTACAATTCACAATCGCCATTCACTATGTTTTACGATAACGAGCAATCCCTTTTTTGTCTTTATATTTTTTTTTTCAGAAGAGCAAAACCATATTTTGAAGCGTGTCGGTTGAACTATTCCTAATTCACTATTGCTTTAATTATGCGATCTTGCTCAATCCCAATATCTCTAATCGCTTCGTCGGTGATGTACTGACACGGGCATTGTTTCCGCTGTCTGTGACAACCCACTGCAGGAAGTACATTGGAGTCCCGCATAAATATTTATTACTTCATTTACCGAGCAGCAAAAAATGGACCCGCTACTATGAGACTACTTTGAATTAACCGGTGAAAACAGTTGGTTCAAGTCTCAAGATCAAGCGCGTTCAAACAAAAACCAAGTCTCCAGATCAAAGGGTCTATGTTTTTTTGCATGACAACAAAAACGCTCATTTCCCTAATTATGTTCACCTACTTGACGAGTCAATTGAGCTAGAATTAGAGTTATTAATTGAACAAGTTAATTTGAGAATATTTTATATTTGGTTCGGTTTGACTCGACTCAAAACTTGACACTTAAATGTTCAAGTTCAAATTCGACTCAAATTCGAATCTTATAAGTCAAATTTGAGTAAAACAGTGTTTGACTCAATTCGACTTGGTTATAACTCAAACTCGAATCATAGTTCGACTCGATAAAATAATATAATAATATATATAATATTACTTGTCTACTCAAAATATATTTAAAATTATAAATAAATATTATTATTAACTACATATTAAATGATAGTATAGGTGGAGGTGTTTTATTTTTTATTTTTTTTATTAAATTTAGGTCGTCTTTGTAATCGAAGGATCTGAATTAAAATTTAAGACGAAAATATTATCTACCCCCACTAAAATAGTCATTATATATATATATTAATAAGTTTAATTGTAACTAGTTATATTTATTTATATAAAATATAATAACAATGTAGTGTGATAACTTAGATAATATGTCTTTACATTGGTCACTTCGACCTCGCGAATTATCAAAATTAAACACTTTAACTATATTCGAACTCGAGTTGAACTCATACTCTATAAAAATATTCAAGTCAATTTCGAGCATATATGTTAAAAACTAGTTATCTTCGAACTATTTGACTCAAGTTCGAGCACGAATTGAGCTCAACTAGCTTTAGCTAGAACATTTTGCAACTATTCAACCTGATGATGGTCATGTTTGATATAAGGGGACAAGGGCAGCGACAATTTGAATTCTTCGCCATTTGCAGTGCTAACTTCTTTCTACACAGAAATACCATCGATATGAAATGATTGTTGTAAACTTCTTTTATAGAGACTATAACAGAACCCTGGGAGATGCTTCATGTTATTTTCTGAGTCAAGAGCTACTGATGAAAGCATGTCTGCTTCAAGTTTTCTTTTCGTTAACGCAAACACATTCGATAGAACAACCTAATGATACAACAAACTTTATGACACAATGCCATTTTGCATTGTGAAAATCATAAGCACTATTGCCCGTGATTTTTTTTTTAAAGCATGAAGAAGAAGAAAAGAAAAAAAAAACTTGCCAATTTATCCTATAAACCAAGCCAAGGAGAGTATTGAAGTACAACAGGGGCTAGTGCAAAACTTTCAACTAAGCGAGTTTCCTATGAAACAATACACCCAATAGTATTTTAGTACAATAGAGAGGGCACAACTTCCAGCCACGCCAGAAAACCTGTCACTCAGCAGCTACATCTTCTATGCTTTGCCCATTTGTGTCACTTTCAGGTAACGTCCCCAGATCTGTAAGAGCTTCCCTTACTTCATGGGTCACCTCGGAAGTTTGAGATTCTTCGGGTCTAACCATGTCTATTTCTGATTTATCATACATGGTTGAATCGTCTGCTGATACACCAGAATCCTCACTTGCTTTCAGATTTTCTGCTTGTTCCCTGCTTCCCTCCGAAGTTGCATTCTTTGCCAGCAACTCCCTAGATTCTTCTGTTGTTATGTTAAAATGCTGCTCCGTCAACTCAGGTAATTCAATGTGGAGTTCATGACTCTCCTGGTCGGTGATTTTCCCAATCTCCGAAGTAGCATTATGATCTAAAAGTGAAATTGCAACAGTAGTATCATTTCCCAAAAGTATAGTAGCATTCTCCCGGTCAGTAGTTTTCCCAGTCTCAGACGTAGTATTTTGATCTAAACTAGGAGACTTGAGAGAAGCATCTTCCACTTCAGGTAGAGTAGCCTTTTCTGAATCAGCTCCCACCAAACTGTTGTAGTCCTTGAGAATCTGATCAGCCCCTTCGGTGGCTGTCAAATTTAAAAGGGTTGTGTTGCCTGATGTCTCCAAATGAGCCCCCAATTCCACACGTTCAGCAGTAGTGTTACTCGGTATCACACTCTCAATCTTTGACAACTGTAAATGACCACCCTCTACATTGGTCTCAGCAGTAACATTACCACCTATCTCTTTTTCTACCACCGATGAAGTAGAGTTATCATTGTTTCTATCCTGACTTAAAGTGGAATCTAAAGTGCTATTACTGATGTTCTCGTCATTATTGACATTGTTCTCAACATTCTTATCATTCTCTTTATGCTCAACATTTGATTCCAAGTCCAGTTCAGTCACTGTCATTGTGTCTAATTTTACAACAGCACTTGAGGCATCATCTCCAGTGTAATGCGCCTCGCGCGCCTCGTGAGCATTTCCCTTACTTCCTTCACCTTCCTCTTGTTCGTTACTTTCCTTGTTTTCATCTTCCACTTCCCTTTCCTCATTTTCATCCTCCACTTCTCTTTCCTTGTTCGCATCTTCCACTTCTCTTTCCTTGTTCTCATCTTCCACTTCTCTTTCCTTGTTTTCATCTTCCACTACTCTTTCCTCATTTTCATCTTCCACTTCTCTTTCCTTATTTTCATCTTCCACATCTCTTTCCTTGTTTTCATCTTCCACTTCTTTTTCCTTGTTTTCATCTTCTACTTCTCTTTCCTTATTATCATCTTCCACATCTCTTTCCTTATTTTCATCTTCCACTTTTATTTCCTTATTTTCATCTTCCACTTTTATTTCCTTATTTTCATCTTCCACTTTTAATTCCTTATTTTCATCTTCTTCGCCCTCCTCCTTTTTGTCTTGGTTTTCTTCCTCAACAGTATCCTCATGGATTTCAGATTCCTCTTCAGATTTCTCTTCATCATTGTGATCTGTATCATCTCCTCCTATGCTATCCTCGTGATCATTTTCTTCATGAATGCTTTGATCATCTTCTTCCTCTTCTCCTGCTTTCTCTTCTTCCAACTGATTATTCAGTATATGATCAGAAGAGATCTGCCCACCTTCATTTAGATCTTTCCTACCAAGTTTCAGCATATCCTGTCTGTTCTGCAACTCCATGGCGTTTCTCTCTTCGAAGGCTTTCTTTTCATCATGAGAATGCTTTACTTGGTAAAGTAACCACAAGCAGACAGCAACCAGTAAAAAAATTTGCAGCGCATGTTTAACCTTCAAACCTTTGTTTCTGTGGTTCCTGCTAGAGACTTGCCTAAACATGATTCCCCAGTCACGGCAGAGTTTACTTTTTTACGTAGGAAACCTGCTTAAGCACTTGTTTGATTAACAGACAGTTCCCGCTACCTGGAAGGCACCAAAAGCTTGACTACTGGAATCAGGGCTGCAATTTGAGCATAACAAATACCGTAATGACGACAACAAGAACCACGAGAGGTTAAAGCAATATTTAACATATACCATAGTCATAAAAAGATAATAAAACGCTACGTAGGTTTCAACGTCAACTATTCAACTTCTCACAATGTTATAATATCTGACTTCAGATCATGACTAGACAGTGTAACAATCCAAGGCAACATATACAAATCTGGCGTTGTTCCCATAGAAGTTCACAACAAGATACACCAAGATTGCAGATGACAAGCACAAATGCAACATCAGCGCATGGAAACCGCAATTAAAAAAGCATTTGCAGAAAAAAAAATCATTTGAAAACAAGCAGGACAAGGGTAATGAGCAAATAGTTCCCCCAGACAACTCCATTTCATATTTCATAAGCAGAGAGATCCAAGATGAACCGGCATCAAATAAACTCAAACAGAGCCATGAATTCGCGCCGGTTCAATCCAGCCAACCATCCTCGAACTACCGAATCGACATCCAGCCACAGACAACAAAACCACAGACAACAGAACCACAACAAGATCTAAAACAATACCCAAAACCCCAAATCCAAGATTGCAACAGGAAATCAACCCACGTTGGGGGGCATACCTAGCACGAAGCGGAGGAAAGCAAAGATCTCGGAGATAGGATCTTTTCAACTGGAGAGGCTTTTGGAAGGAGAGAGACGGGGAATGGAGGGAGGGATGCGAGGAGTCAAAAGGGGGTTAGGTGAATCACCACTCTCTACAAAAACAAAACAAATCAAAAGAGAGAGAGAGAGAGTTTAGAGGGAGAGCAAGACTTAGTTGGGAGTGGTGTGCAGGTTTTCCTTGCCTGCTTGCTATTTTTGAGACCTTAAGGAGAGCAGAAGATGTGTGCAGTTGCCTCTTTTTATAAGCATGACCAACCTATAACCTAAACTTCCCTTGGGTTGGTAATCTGCACTGCTCAAGGTGTGTGAACACTGTGATTTAGTTAGTAGTTTAGAAAAAAATCGAGTTTGTTCCTGATTTTTTTTTAAAAAAACAGTTAGTTCCTTATTTATTTTTTCTTATAACATGGAATTGGAGATTTACCTTTTATTCTAAATTGGCTGAATTGACATAACAGCATGCAGATGTTTAAATGCTACAAAATTTAGTTAGTTAGTAGTTATAAAGCTATATAAAGAATACAGCCAAACTCTCATTACTAACCTCATTTTTGGAGCACTGAAGTTCATTGTGAGTAATTTTGAGACAATGTATGCCGTTTAAGTAGGTTTGGAGGAGCAATAAAACACCTGTCAAAACTATCGGATCCTTGTCATTGCCTTGGGACGATTAGATCTGGACAATAAGGGCCACAAAATGCCGATACCAGACACTTCCACTTTTTTAATTATTTATTAAAAAAAACATCAAGGAGGTAAGGGTCGGGTATTAAAATGGTATGATTAAACTGATTTAATTTTAATTTGTCAATACTCATAACATGGAGGGCAGTCTTGATATGATAACAAAAATTCATCTTTTCTTATAATTGTCTGGTCTTTTTACCAGCCAGTAATTTTAGAAAATAATTCCTCTTTTCTGATATAAACTCAAAGTTTTTTATTGGCTTAATACATTACACCTCAAAACAACTGATCTTCTTTTGATAATCATGGCCTTAATATTTTGCAAGTTTTATTTCGACGAAATAAAAACTTGTTAGTGGCAATGTATTATTGTTTATTGACAAAACTGCCTCGAGGCAATTTTTTCGCACGTGCCACCTTTGTCCCACACGTGTGGCAGGAAAAAAACGAGGCCAACGGGCATAGGCGGTTCAGTTCGGAGTACGACTCATTCAACACGATTTGTTTCCCATTTATCTTAAAAGCAATTTTTCCACAATAAAATAAAGGAAAAATTACGAAAAAATGTGTGCTTAATATTTATAATTTTAGGAAACAATTTTATATATTCACAATTCAAAAGAAATGAAATGATTTATTAACAACTTTGGCTTTGTAAGGACTTTCTAAATCTACTTGACTCAACCAAATTTTTTTTTGAGACAAATCACCAATTGCTCCTTTCATTTCTTTCAAATCGTGAATATATAAGATAGCTCCTTAAATAATAAATTATGAATAAAATCCTTAAATTTGTATAGGTTTTGTTTGGATTGTAAGAAAAAGAAAGAAAATATAAAAAAAAATATTTTTTTCACATTATTGTTTGTTTTGTTTATAAGAAAACATGAGAAAGAAAATTATTTTTATACTCTTTAACAATCATTTTCCTAAAAAAATGCAAGAAAATGATAGAAAGCGAGAGTGTTAGTTTTACAAATTTTCTTTTCCTTCTAAAAAAACACATAAAATAATACCATAGGAAAATCAAATTATTTTTTTCTTTTCTTTTTATTTATCTCATAATTTTTCAAACCAATCATAGCCAAAAGAATATGAAAACAAATAGACTCAAAAGAATATGTATTATTACATATCTTTTACACAAAAGGATTAACATCTAATTAATTAGATTTTGGGGCTAGTCATTGTACCTAATAAGGGAGGACCTCCAAAATCCAAAACTCTTTTCATTGTTAACGTTACATGTTCTAAAATGTGTGTACATATTCAAAATAAAATGTTAAAAAATAATAAGTATAATTATATTACAATGATGGTTTTATATGATAATATGTACTTAAAATATGTTCTTGATCAAACTATTTGACTTAAATTTAATCATAATTGAACTATTTAAACTTTTATAATTAATTTTATCTCTAATTATTTAGAAAAATATATATATATCGATAATGTTTGAACTTTTTCGTGTTTGTGTCAAACTTATCTTAGCTCGAAGCCTTACTCAAAATAAACGATTTGACTTTGAACATTTCTTAATGCTTAACTCGACTTGGCTCGTTTGATTAGCACTCTTAAATATATTGAGTGTCACTTTCAAATTAAGTTTGATTGGGGCCTTCGAACAATTTTAATTTGTAATTAGTTTTCTAATTTGAAATTTTCACAAAATATAGTATTATGTATAAAATCACTTCATCAATATATTGATGACAAAATATATTTTTAATATTTAATATAATATTGTTTGCACATATTTATTCGGTCACGTGAATAATTTCTAAGGTTTGTGTATGATTGTTAACGTGGATGATTTCCTGTAAGTTACAAGAGAATTAGTCATACGGGTCTAAAACTGCCAGAGGAAGAATTGCTAGAAAAAAAGGTAAGCACTGTTTTACAACTGCCAGGAGAAATCTCTCACCTAGGAATTATCCAAATTCTATAAAAGCCGGGTGTTATTACTGAATAGAGGGGAAAGGGGGGGGGGGGGTGAAGAAGAGTTTTTGAGAGTAGCTTTGGATTCTGATGAATTGTTGCCTGTTGGTGAGGTTCGTCTATGAGATGTTAGTCCCTTCCCCCCGCCTTGCTGCTATGTTTCTATGAAGAATTTTGCCCCGCTTTTTCCTACCACCCCGTTTTTGGAGCCCCATGAGGAAGAAGCCTTGGACACTATCTAGTTTTGCATCTTGCTGATCCAACAAGAGTCATGAAGGGGAGAAGCCACTCTAGTCAAGTTGTTGCCTTGGCCCAGCCTCGCCGTTGAAGCCTCGTTGTCTTCTCCAAGCCTCACCACGGATCCCCCACGTTGCTATTTTTTTTTTATTGTTGCAGGGGTTTGTGTAGAAGAGAGAGCACCGCTTAGAACCGTGCCACTAGAGTGGAAGCGAAGAGAGAAGGAAGGCCTCATCATCCCATTGTGCAACCATTCTCAGCGAATTCTAGTGAGCAAAAGCCACCGTCCAAGAAGGAAGCCACCACACCCCCGCATCACCGAAGTGCACCCTTTGCTAAGTAGTCTTGCCATTTGTAACACCCCGCATCCGGCTCGCTCGTGAACCGAACCGAACTGTTACGGGTCCCGGGTGGATCTACTCTCGGCGTCTCAAGATGGAAGATATTGATGAATGAATGTACTAAACCCTAACATGCTACTACGTGGATGACATACTAACCAGTTCATGCTAAGACAACCACGATAAAAATCGATAAAAATTCCTAAAAACAAAACAGACAGAATCTCCCCTAAAAGTGCAATTCGGGGCCACCCTGTCAAATCAATATATATAATTTCGTAAAAACAAGATTCGAATAAAACAAGATTTATTCATTAC